>JAOTQH010000007.1:2239362-2260614 GCA_025631255.1 Cornus kousa | reverse complement strand
CATATAAACACAAGATATACATGGTTCAGCCAAAACCGGCCTACATCTATAGATGAAAAGAGATTCCACTATGATTTCTCCAAATGGTTCATTCTCATACTCAGTCCATAGCTAAACTTGAGAATCAAGTAGGACAAATGGCTACAATTTCAGCTTTTGGCCACTCTAGGAAGTCCGAAAATTGAGACCGGAAGCGCGCGAATAACTAAGATCCAATTAAAGCCAACAAAGCAATTACATATAAACACAAGATATACATGGTTCAGCCAAAACCGGCCTACATCTATAGATGAAAAGAGATTCCACTATGATTTGTAGAGATATTACAACAATAGAGTACCAACACCATCATTCCACGAGCCTATTTCCTCGATACCAGTGTCACCGGTGTTTTTCCTACTCTACTTAACCCACATACTCCCTCCACCCATCAACTCCCTCATGATACTACATCTCTCTCAATCTCTTAAGTCTCAACCCAAAGCCTATGTATCTATTTATAGAGTTCCAAACCCAATTCCTCGTTAGGCAAGAATTACAATTTCTTAGAGGCCAAGACTTGCCAAACAAGAAATTACCAAACATAATATAACTCTAAAATAGAAACATAATTAGAGTAGGAATTTGAAACACAAATCCCAACAGGAACAATAAGAAAACTGGACATTTGATTTCACTGAAAAGATAAAAATTAACTACATACAAGTATTACACCAGCAAGAAAGAAGATTAATGTAATCAAGGTAAAAGAAACCAAATATTTGAAGAGAGGCATACTCTATAATTAGTCAGCATCGCGGTAGTTACAAAAAACATGCAAAAGAATATACACAATATAAGATAATCAGACATACATATTGCAATGTTGACAGAAGTGCACGTAAATTTCCTTCTTTCCCTGCAGCCCAACGCTTGATCTCAAAATCTAAAGTTTCCGCAATTCTCTGAAAAGTGCAGATCAAGATTAGACAGATAGATTATATAAATTAATGTCAAGCAAGTCTTACTGTAGGCAAGGGGTAAAACCCACACAAACAAGATAAATGTGATGAAATCTGAAGAGTGAAATAAAATAAATAATCAACAATAATTTGCATGACACGCTTCTAAGAAATGGTTATGAAATAATTCCACTTGTTACACAACTAGTATTGTTTAGCATGCTGGTGTCAAGGTTCAATGTTTAATCGATACAGAAATATAAAAACCAATTGGAGAACCAATCTAGAGTCGATTAAGTTACAAAATGATTCCTTAGTTACCTCTACCTATCAAAGAAATGACAACTTATGTATTTCATATATATGGGTGTGTCTTGCAATTTTATTTGGGTAATAAACAAGAACAAAAACTCCATACCAATTACCAGCCCCCACAACAAAAATCCACATTATACATCAATTAAAATCTAAAATAGATGTAGTAACGACTTGACACTTGAATCAGTAAACCATTTACCAAATATGACACAACCTAAAACTACTTTGCTTTAATTAGACACAGCAGTTTTAGGTTGAACATATGAGCTCTGGTTATAGGTAGATCCCAACTTTACTGAATTCAAACCAAGTTGCAGACCTCATTGGTGTCTATTCAGCTCCCTCAAAACAAATGAGCTGATATTTCTATTTCAAGTTCATACGTATTTATATACACATTTTATATATAGTCATCCTTCTTAACAGTTTTGGTAGATGGAACTTTTTAACTAACAGAAGTACCTAAGTATCAAATTTCCCCTTGGACTTCTATTAACCAAGAACTTCTAAACATGACTTGCTGCCTAATAGAACACCCTATATGCGTCTTTATAAAAATTGTGAATTCTAAAACAATATACATGTTCTGTCAATTCTAAGGGATAAATAACCTCCTGATTCGCATTTGATTAGGTAATTGTTCCTTTAAACATTAATTAAAAAGGCTGCAATTTAACCAATAAATCTGACTAGTGGAGTATGATTGCCAACGACATGTCATGTATAAGAGCATAATTTATCAGTATTAGTCAATTTCCTTTTATGCATACATGGTTGAAAGGAAATCGGCTAGTGTATAATATATTATAAGTTTTCCTACTACTAAAAATATATATATATATATATACACACACAATAGAAGTTTTCCAAAATATTATCAATTATCAGGAACTAAAATAATAAATTAAACACAAGAACCAAGCTGGTTTCTTGTTTACACAAGCAGGTACTAAGTACTAGTGTAAAAGATTCTTGCACACTTCACACTTTTTGGTAGACAAAAATTTACCCCAAAAAATTAAAATCCAACTTATTAAATGCTAACATTTTCACCATTTCAAGAGGCTTCCTCATTTACCCCAATTCACAAAGACTCTATAACAAATGCAAGATGATTTGTCAAAAAAGAACTGGCCAGACGAGCTACCAGAGGAAAGAAATCATGAGCTCTACACAGGACAAGGTCACAAGAGAAATCGACGAGATGGCATAGTATTGGCTGGATGCAAACTAGCCAAAATATTAGTACGCCAGCATTGACAGTGATGCTCGATTATGGTCGGTGAGATGATTGCAAATGACCTGTAAATGGTTGATGGCGATGATTTGGAAGGTCAATGATACTCCTAGGAATTGACAGCACATGGAAGTATCATTGTAGATGGAGGTGGAGAAGAGAAGAGTAAGGGATTCTTGTCGAGTTCTGAGAGGGAAAGAGAAAAGAGCAAGGAAGAGTGCAGAACCCACCCTCCTCCCCCTCCAATTCAACAGGTAAGATTTTTGAACTTACTATTTTGCCCTTTAATATCTAAAGAAGTTAACCTTTCAAGAGGAAAACAAGCTTTCACGTGTCAAGTAGGACAGGAAGAACATACGACAAACACACATATTGTATGACATGCCCAAGGCTCTTACATGTCTTTCTTCTTGATCCCTCTGAGTTTGAAGATCACGCTGATTCTTTTCAGCAAGTGCTTTAGCCTGAGAATAAAAAACTGAATAATCAAAAAACAGAGAGACCAAACTGCATGTATAGTTTAAACAACACAATTACTGTAATTCAAAATATGCACTTGATTAACTTCACATATAAAAACATAAATTAGAAGCATCTTTCAACAGAAATCACCTACCGCACGCTCCTGAGTTCTTTGGTGGCGCTCCAGTCTGGCTCTTCTTCTATCTTCAGTTTCCCCTTCAACGTCCTGGAAATCTCCGGATGATGAAGCACCTTTGGCAAGCAAAGTAGTCAAACCAATTTTTTAGCAAAATGAGTGAGGAAGATCAGGCGAAAGACCAACAGAGTATTACTATATGAAAAGCAACAATGACATTACCTCCAAAAATTGAAGTAAGATCATCAACAATATTAGTTGTTGAAGATGCTTTCCTCATGTTGGATGAAACTCCAACAGCTGATGTCCTCTTTGCCCCTTCAGGCCCTCCCCTGCTCTGGAATTGGGCATCTGATGCAGTGTCCTGAAATTGGGGATTGAAGACAGGACCAACACAGAGAATGAACCATAAAACCTTCAACAGTAAACATAATCTCAAAATATTTACTTCTGATGACACAGTCTTGAATACTCACAGAGGTATTTGCTCTTGGTCTTGGTGCACTACTTGGTCGAGAACCCATGCTAAAGAATGATTCAAGATCATTATCGTTTTTCTGTTGATTCGTCCCTGCAGCCCTTCCTCGAGCCTCTGCAGCAGCTCTTTCTCGAGCCTCTGCAGCAGCCCTTTCCACAGCAGCTCGTTCAGCTCTACGTCTAGCTTCTGCCTCAGCCCTTGCAACAGCAGCTTTCTCTCGTGCTTCTCTCTCCCTTGCTTCTGCATTTGCCCTTTCCTTAGCTTCTACAGCAGCCTTTTCTGCTCTTTCTTTAGCCCCAGCTGCCGCTCTCTCACGGGCTTCAGCTTGCGCTCTCTGAACTGCAGCCCTTTCAGCACGTTCTCGAGCCTGAGAACTTGCAGCCCTTTCAGCTCTTAGGCGAGCATCAGCAGCGGCTCTTTCACGTGCTTCCCTAGTTGCCCTTTCAACAGCATGTCTGCCCTTTTCCCTCTCCCTCTCTTTCTCCCTCAGTCTCTCCCTCTCCTCAAGTCTCCTTTGTTCTTTCTCTTCCTCCTCCTTTTCCCTCTGGTGCCGCTCATGATGTAATCTCTCCTGGTTTTCTCTAAATTCTCTCTCCTGACCATCTTGCATGGCTTGTTCATCTTTTTCCACCTGCACAGCATCTTTACTTCTATCAGCCTTTGTGTATTCCCTTTCCCTTACTTCCTTAGCATGCCTGAATTTAGCCTCAGCTCTATCCATAGCCTCCTTCATAGCGGCAGAAGCAGCAGCAGCAGAGTTCATATTCATTTCATCAACAGAATGCACTTCAGTAGATTCATCAACATTTTGGGTCTTACCCATGACAAAATCCTCAAGTTCATCTATTTGAGACACCGTTGTGCTCTTTTCTGTTGGATGCACCTGTGCAAAAGGATTCCGAGAGTACTGGGTGTAACTTGGGGGGGAAGAAAACTCACTTCCCTGCTTTCTTGCATTTGAAGAAACGGAACCTGTTCCCGGCTTTCGAGCCCGAGGTGGTCTTGGAGGAGGGGGTCTTGAAGGAGGTGGAGCACTAGTGGGTTGCGTAAAAAGAGGGATTTCTGATACAGTGAGCCATACATCATCAGATGTGTCAACATTTTCTTCCGATCTGGGAGACATATCAGCCCGGGAACTTGTCTCATTAGAATTAGCATTTACAAATGAAGGGAAAGATCCAGCTTGACCAACAGATTTGTTAAAATCTGTTGAAGCACTTGGCATGTCATACAAGGTCTGGTCAGATCCCTGGAAACTGTCAACAGTCATCTTCTTCTGAGAGTGGCTCTCATTATTTTTAGAAGAAGATTTTCCAGTTGATTCCTTACCAGCAAAAGCATGTGCCCCACTCATGCCAGCTCCAGTCCTTGAAGGGCTCCCATCCTTTCCCCTGTTGTTCATCCCGGATGAAAATGAAGGTGCAGATTTGCCAAAACCATTTAAGGGATCTATATCATCAAATACTCCCCCACTAACAGATGAACTATTCGCTTTTCTGTTTTCAGGGTTACTGAGCTTACTAATCTCTTCCAGTGGATCAGAGAATGACTCTTGGGTTGAGAATACAGGGGCTGAAGTTGATTCTAGAACTACAAAGGGGTTTTCCATCTCACTAGAATTTGTCTGGCTTGAATTCACAGTTGGCTTTTGGGGTTGCCTTGACTCCGAATATGACCTGTTTATAAAGAAATGTGGATCTGATATATTTATCAACTGATACTGATATACTGCAGTAACTATATAAATGAATCAAGCACAGGATTGCACAATATAAGACATTAGTGGCACAAACAATGTAAGTCTAAAATGCCAAATAAGAAAAATAAATGCATTTATTTGTTTTTTCTTTTTAGTAACATTTATTTATTTATTTATTTTTATCTATCTTTTCACTTTCTTTTTTCCTAGTTGGTCTATCTTTTCACTTTGATTGACAATAAAGAATAAAAATAATATTGATAATAATGGGAGACATTCTGAAATTTTTTTTTTTTTTTAAAGTCCAAGTATGCCAGATAACTCAACTAAAGCTTTGTTGAACCCATTCTAACACAAATTTTCTCAGTTCCTTTAGATAAAGTGACGAGAATGCTCAACGGCCAAATTTCATCATGGAAAGGAAATGCTTTAATACTAGGGGATGGATGGAAGCAGCAGCAGCAAAAGATAACCACTAAGATATAACTTGGTCAAGAGCCGGGAGAAAGATTAAGAAGGGGAAATAATAGACAAAAAAGTTCTTCCACAGTCCACTAATCTTGCCAAAGATAGAATAAAAAAAGAAAACGAAAAAGTTATACATTTTCTAAACAAGTTTAATATTCTCAATCTCCAACTCAACTTGCAAATATCAAGTAATAATACAAACAAAGCTGATTTTATACAATGATTTCATGTTAATTGTTGGTCTTTCATGAAAGACAGGTCATTTTTTTTTATGAACTTCAAACATTTTAGAGTTCAATTATTTAATCATTCTCTTTGACATATACCACAATTTCATTAAATGTTTAATACAAGCTTTCTCTCCAGATGATTACTCAATAATCCCTAAACCAACAAAGTGATTCTTCTACATTAGAAGAATATCCAACACGCACAACCTTCTAACTCTTATCCCAACTATTAGAAGATCAAACACAGATCTACCTTCATGATTCATCCGCATGCAGAAATTGTTGGCAACTTTACTCACAATGACTCCAATAGACCTATTATATTTTCCACTAATGAAATTATGGACCCTCATTTTTGCTATGTCACATTGGTAGAAGTAGCAGTACTTGACGTGGAAATTTGTGCAAACACAATAAATAAATTGATATATAGATAAAGCAGATGTTATTAAACTTAAGAAAGCATTTTATATGTAGCAGTAATAATCGTCATGAAACAATAATACCATCAAAAGAATTATTTACAACACTACTAGTTGGTGGAGTACAATGTCAAAATATTGAGAAGGAAACTTAAACTATAAACAAAATGTGGAGTGCAATTTTAATAATGTACTGTAATAGAATCCTTGACCCTCACATGCTCTTTAAGCATGTTCTACAGTGTTTTAATCCGTTCAACATGAAAATTAGATAATTTTACATCACCAACTCAGAGGATACACTAATAATTAGAGAAAAATACTAATTACCACTGGGCCAGCGACCCAAGTGGTATGAGCTCTCCTCGCTAAAGTATAGGTGAGCAGTTAGAGCCCCACAATGGGCAGTGTAGTGTGTGAGAGTGTCTGTGTGTTGCTTAACTACCAAAATAAATGCCAATTGTGCAAGTATTATGCCTCAAGTGTACCCTCTACCACTTAACACAGTAAATTAGCAAAAAGTTAATGGAAATTGAGCTTGAATGAGATGCTATCTAATTACATGTAACTTTCTTAGCACATATAATTGAATATATAGCTCATTTACAGAGAAAGTCAGTACTGATCATATCCTCCTAAACTACTCTATATATGCAGGCAATTGAGCATACTAAACGGCTGAATTCGAGCACCCATATAGAGTACCTGTTATTACCACGGGGACTGCCACCACCAAAATCAGGTAGCAAATCATCCAAACCTCTCGAACTCTTACTATTCTTTGCTCCCGCCTTCTCCGTCCGGCCTAAATTCCCGAGAAGATCATCAAATGGGGCACTCTTTTTCGGCGAAGACATGCTCGGAAAAACGTCATCGTCAAACCTAACCGAAGAAGACGCCGATTTACTCTTTAACCCCGGCAAACCTTCGAAAATATCAACCTCGTCGTCGTATACCGGCTTATCATAAACCGGCATCGTCGTTGACGGCTTGCTTTTCGAATCATTCGCCGCCGCCGAGCTCTTGAAGATCGAATCGTAATCGAAATCCGACAACGGCGACGACTTGCTGCTAAAATTACTAGTGGTGGTGGTTGGTTTAGCTGATGCAAATTTAGGAGGGCCACCAAATACATCACTGAATAGCAAACCGTCGCGATTGTGATCGTCGACGAATGGTGAGGGCATCGACGACGAGGACGATGATCGAGAGTGTCGCTCGCCAACGTCCGATCCGACGTAGGGTTTGGATGTAGCCATTGGGATCGATTTGCCTTGGGGTTTGTACCCGAAGTCTCTGGCCAACATTCCAAAGTCATCCATTGATAACTTCTCTATGTTCTTCAATTCAAACTGCGTTGAGGATTACTCAGATCTGGGCAAAATTGCCCTTTTATTGTAGAGCAATTATGGGTATATAGATCTGAATTGGAAGACAATTGAAAATGGTAAAGTTGCACAATTATATTACAGACGAAGAAGAAGATGAAGGAATTGAGAATTGAGTGAAGATCGACACCTCTTACTATACATAAATATATAGATATGTGTGTTCTATATCTATATGTATAGATATATATATATATATGTATGATTTTACATGGAAATATGGAGAGACCGACCAATTCTTCGATTAGTGTATTCTTTGCGAGGTGTAGATGCGTAGAGCTTCGTTCTTTCTTTCTTGTTTCTCTCTCAATCTCTTCTTTCTTCTTCTCGTCGTCTGTTTCCTCTCTGGGCTGCAAATTTTGTTCTTTTTTGTTTATTGATTTTAATTTATTTCCAGAAATATCCTGATGTTATGGTAATATTTCAAACTGAACCTGACATTTTTGGTAATTTGCAGTTTTGTTCAGTTTTCGTGTTCTTTCGCAGACCTTTCTCACCAAAACAACGTTGATTTGTTCCAAAAAGAAACACGGTGTCTTTATATATACTAATTCATAATGTAAAAAATATATAAATAATATACTATTCATAAACTTTTATTAAACAAATACAATTTATGTATATACGTGTGGAGCATATATATATATATACATATATTAATCAAGGCCATGGTTATAACTTATAAGGATGCATTATTACATGAAATGATTAAATTTCAACTGGTTAATGATGCCTGCTATTGTTGGACTTGAAAGGTTAACAAATTGACGTTTTAGTTTGGCCTTTTTTTAAATGCATGCAAATGACATTTAGGTAACATGAACCTAGTCAACATATTTGAATTTAAATTTTTTATATGATTATACATAAAATATCTTGTGATATTTATTTATTTTGAAATGTGATATACACATAAAAAAAATTACTCCTTAAAATATATTTTTTTCAGTATTTGGCAAAGTTTTGTCACAACTTAATGAATAAGTTATTTTTGTTAGATTTTAATATTTTTATTTTACAATATTTGGCAAAGATTTTACTACAAAAAAAGTTCATAAATTCATTTATTACGTAATTAATAACTTTTGAGTACATACTAAATGAGGAAACTAGTATCATACAAATTTTCAACTTTTGAGTACATACTAAATGAGGAAACTAATATCATACAAAATTTTCTCTTCAGGATTACTTGATTTCCATGTATCACAACTTGACACATAACTAAATATGTCAATTTTATTTAAATTTTTATTTACATATCGTGTGTGATCGAGCGAATTTAGTAAAATTTCCTACTACTCTCTTTACTTGATCTTGTAACGTCAATAATGGACCACATTACCATTTGGGAGCATATAAAAATTTTCAGATCCAAATAAGAAATCACCACCAATCCCGCGGCAAGACGAATTTGAATATTTCGAAATTCATATATATATATATATATCCCGATAGGTAAAACAAGTAACACTTAAAAATCTGAATTAACTTCTACAAACTGTCCAATTTATACGCTTATGCAAAGGCACCGGACATCATTAACCAAGATTAAAGAAGGCGACGATGATGCATTTGCTGGAACACACATGCACATCATTAGGACCTCAACGACTACTCGTTGACCTTAGCAGCAACACTGTTATGCAATAGACATCCTACAGGATGAACCACCTGGTAAATTTCTTGGCATTTTCGGGCTCCATGAGCTCGGTTGGGAAGTCTTTCAGATTGAATGTAACAGATTGAATCATCAAATCCCGACATTTACAAAGGCTGTTTTAGATCAGTGAGATCATGCTCACGGTTAGCATCCCGGTGAAGTCACTTTCATTCCCGAGTTTTCTTAGGGTTCTAAAGGGAGCACAATTTTCATGTCTAGCATCACCAAGGATCTACAGTTTTGCAGGAAATTCTGTCTGGATTTATAGATAATATTCAAGTTGCCGGTGTCCTGATCAAACAGTGACCCGATTTCTATCCACTTAAATTGCTAGCCCTGAATAAGCTCAAAGTAACAAGACCTCAAATTCTAAGTACGAACTTAATATCAGAACTTCACATTTCAACCATTAAATCCATTGCTAAACACATTGAGATCTGGGCAATGGTGGAAGGCTCGTGTATTTCTAAATATTTCATAAAATACAAAAATAGTGTACAGACAAACAGGATATCACTTTTCTTTTTCTGTAAATTATACATGTCCTGGTAGTCCTACTTTTGAGATGATAAATTGTTGTGACCTGCAGAGGACTGTGCTCCATTACTTACAGAGGCATCGTCGGTTTTTACCCTCCTGTAGAACAGCACATAGGCAGCGCCTGATTTTACGTCTTCTTCATTAATGAGTGATATGTGGCTATCATCAAAGTTGTACCACCTGTTTTCATCTAGAAGCTGCAAATTTTTAAATTAAAAATCGGTAAGTATCACATTACAAAAAAATATAATAATCAAAATCATAATTTTTAAGCTATAACGATATTTCAATTATAAAGATGGGTTAACTCGTGGATACAACATTTCCAAATAGTAGGAGGATGAAAGAAAAGA
The DNA here is from genome assembly GCA_025631255.1 of Cornus kousa. Classification (NCBI taxonomy): domain Eukaryota; kingdom Viridiplantae; phylum Streptophyta; class Magnoliopsida; order Cornales; family Cornaceae; genus Cornus; species Cornus kousa. Next base: position 2,250,279 of record JAOTQH010000007.1, on the reverse strand, counting down.
TTAATAATCATGCTCGGAGAATAAAACCATGAGAACAGAACATAGTCTATCGACAAGGTCTTGAATCTACGTCCACCAGACACCTTAATAAGAATGAACTGCTTAACAGGTGCCGACACCAAACCATGTCGCAGCAAAGAAATGCTAAATAATAATGTCTAATTGATAGATATATACTATGCTGTAAGTTCTCTTCAAAACCTCCAGCAATTGACGGCAACCATGCACCAACAAAAACAAAATAAGACTTGCAAAGAGGTAAAAAAAACTTACAAGAACGAACTGCACAGGATCTTTGCTCACCTTAATATGTGCAGTATAGTGCCCGCTTCCCATACTGCCATAGTGATTAGTTAAGGCATAAAGTTCATAAAGCTGACGGCGGGAATTGTTCTTGTGAGCTACATAATTTGTCAAGTCAAAGTCATGAATGGGGAAATTGACGAAGGTTTCTAGCTTATGCTTCATTGACCTGCTGTATGAGAACCTCTTTAGATGGATAACAAGCACTTCAGGAAGTCTCCATAGATCCAGCTTCTTGCTTGCTTGCCGTCGTTCCTTGCATCGAGGACAATACCTAACAAAAATACGTCACGAAATCATATGATAAGTCTTTTTTTTTTTAAAAGTACTATAAAGAGAATCACTGAAGGAGGCACAATGTGCAGTATATGGGAGTCATCTAGGCCCCAGCTATACAGCTCAACACCCCTAAACAAACCAACAAAATAACGTCAATAATCTGGAAATTGTCTAGAAGTCCAAAAAATGAGAAGTATCCAGCATGGCTACAACATATGGACAGACAACTCGACATGCCCTGCATCCCCCCTTCTCTCTCACACACACACAAACATCATCAAGAGTCAAGACCCCTTTATTTTCCAAGAAATTCACTTGAATCTATACCCCCACCCAACTTTTGCCATTCTCTTTTCCAACTAAAATCAACATTTATTTTGGGAAAATTAGAACCTCCACCTTTACTTTAAAAAAATAAAAATAAAAAACCTTTTAAATTAACTAAAAAAATTAGATACTTCATTACAGAAACCTATCTCAAGACCATTAATTTAAAAATTATATTTTCTGTTATGAATTTTTATTTCATGGATTCAACCCAATTATCATGGACATTTGAAATTTATTATTACTTAAGAGGTTATGGTTATGTATATGGAGTATTTATTTTTAACAACTAATCTTAAGAGTCACAACTGGGTGCAATGCTAAAAGCTTTTATTTTTCTGTGCAAAGAATACCAAGAATTAGGTCCAGTCTACCTGCCAACTTAAAAAGTTAATGAAGATCACACTGGATGACCTTTTTATTTTTCAATCACTAATTTTATTTACGAAAATTGCAGTTTCATGTTATTTTCAATTTTTTGGAGAACTGATAGAAAGTCCCTCAAAAAATCTTCAATCCTTAAAACCCCAGAAAATATACTTTCCAATCATAATAAGCATATAGAGAGAAAGAAAAGATGATGAAAAAGAAACTCACCACATGTCTTCAGGTACCAATGGCTCTTCACGCAGAAACGCTTCCAAGCAAGTATACAAGGATAGAGGTTCAGTACGAGCTTTCTTAGTGACAGGTCCATACTTGAACACTTCCGGCAAGTTTTCTAGGTATTGGGTATCATAATTCTCCAAAAGCTTCTTTGACCAATCAATAAATACAAGTATTGACATTGATGATGAGGACAGTTTTACAGCCCTCTCTTCTCCCACTGAGAGGTCAATGCATGCATTATTTTCATCAACCAACTGTAGAGGCAGTTTTGATAAGGTCACCGTTTTAGAACTCCCATCATCCCTATGTACTGAATCAGCTACATTGGAGTCCGTGCATGCTTCAGTGGAACTAGTGGCATGAGATGGATCTGATGCTGCTAATGATGTGTATGTATCAGAGGTATCAGGATGTCCTAGATTCTCGGTCCTTAGCATGGAAGAGAGCATTGTGTGAACTATCGACTGTATATCACCTCTCTTAATAATATCATCACATGAAATTGGTGAAACAAGAGGTGTTCCATATGGCTTCCACCCCATTGTGCTCTGGGGGTTACCAGCTTCCCTAAAACAGGCACACGTTATTATTACTATGAACAGATAAAATAATAATTAAAAAAAAAAAGGCAGAACCTCAATAAAGAAACCACTCTACACCAAACAGGGGAATTTGTCTATGCTTTGAAGCAAATGTAGCCAACTAGTGCCAACGTCTCCAACATTAACTCTTTTTGACTCTACAAGTTGTTTGGTATGGTCTCATTAACATGTGTTAAGGTTGAGGGAAATCACAGAACCATCCATAGGAAAAAATTGCCTCAGGGACCCTAACTACAGAGTCAACTGCATTCTTTGAATGCTCAAAAAAATAAAAAATAAATGTAAGGAGATGGCGTAAGAATTTAAAACACAATGGTCTTCCTTTTTTATCAGAAAAGTCAGGAGCTGGGGCTGTTGCGTTATCCTTACTAAACAGAAAGAGAGCCCATTGTGTATCTGACCCTAATCGTAAACTGTTGAGTATCGATTGAAATATACATACTGTTCTTCCCGACGGTGTATAAGTTGAAGAAATTTTGTATTCTTCACAAACTTTGGAATCTTGTAGGCAGCAAGGTGGTCATCATCTTTTATGGAAGACAACGATATCAAGGGATCTTCCAAGAACCGGTGAATCAAGTGACTTCGTATCTGTGAACATATCTAAATAACTTAACCCATTTTAAGAAAGATGTGCATAATTCCATAAGTATGAGAGTAAATGCTATTTACCTCTGCAAGCAAAAGCTTCTCACTGTGTTTCAAGGAACAAGCATTGCTAAGTGCTTGGATCAAGTCCCTGCAACGTCCCTGCTTTGGAACAGTCACGGTGCAAGCAGTAGGAAGAGCACTTCCATCACAAGTAAAAACTGTCACAGTCATAGTACGAGTGGTGGTGGATTGGAGTGGCAAGGAAAGGTACATGAAGGGATCAAAGGTAACAGAGATTTTATTACATACAGGACAAATCAACGTTGACTTGTATTGACCCTGTCAAATTGATAAACTCGCATGCATAAGTTCAGAGGAGCAATTGAAAATAGCATCATTGGCAGTGGTAAGCACAGAGTTGAATAGAAAAAATATAAATCAATATATAAATAAAGAAAATAAACAACATAAATTGGGAGGGATCAATCAGAAGGGATGCACCAAAATCATCGTATCGCAATCTTCAAGATTAGGAGACTCGGATATCTTACTAAACCACGATTTAATTCATATATATTTGATCCTTATATACACACCAAAACAGTATTACAACAAAAGGCTCAGTTAAATAAACATTGCGGAAATTTTAATTAATCCTTCTACTGACAATTTTCCACATGAACCCTAGCTAAAATGACTTCTACACATCCAAACACACAAAGTGCCGTCAAAACAAGTCACAAAGGTGAATTACTGATGTAGGAAAACGGTAGGCTCAAATAGTTGAAATAAAAAGGAGTTTATTGGCTGAAAATTCAAATAAACAGAGTTATGGTTCAAGATGATAGTAGAGAGAAAGGATTGAAAACAACAAATGTCTACTGAAATCACACCAACAGGGTCTAGGCATCACACTTGGGGAAGACCTCACACCCTCATATCTTGTGAATCACTCACCAAGAAATACCATAACACTTTTTTATTCATTCATTCACTGAGTCATCAAGTTTACATACTATCCTTTTTATAACAACTTATGACCCTTGGATTACCCATAATTGAGGGAATCAATAGTTGACTCTAGCATATTAAAGAAACAAAAACTTGATTGATTCAATTTGACCATAATTTATGCAGTTTACAATAGCTACGAAAATTTGACCAAACCCCATAAGTATAAAAGACTCCAAGTGGACCCCACTTCATCTAACATGTGCCAAATTAAACCTTGAGCCTTAGAGCCCTCCTTGCCACGCATTCTATGTACTTTAAAAGGTTGCAGCCACTGTTCTCTACCAATTACTAAAGAAAATTTTCATATGTATCATTAAAGAGCAACTTGTGGAGATAGACAATGGTAGAGATCAATTCATAGTTTCCACTTGTGAAACAATTTTTTTTTCCATAAAGGTCTCAGAAAAGAGGTCCAGATCATTAATCTTTAGCAAATTGGTTTGTGACAACTGACAACTCTAATCCAATTTTATCCTAATCCTGTACATGTGCAAGAGCACATTGATCACAAGTTCACAACTACTAAGCCTTAAACCAAACTACCACTTGAGGTCAGATGCAGAAATTCTTTTTGCCATTCAACACCTGTCTAGAGCTGTATCCTTGGTTAAATCATAGGCCATCATGCTTTTTAAAAAAAAAAAAAAAAAATCATAATTCGTCGTGCCTTTTTGTTTTGTCAGTACCTCAACCCATATCACTTTTTCACCTTCATCTATATCCTATAGTACCGTTGACTTGAATAGAACACATACATTAGGGCATATAGGAAGCACCTAAACAATATAATTAATAAATTTAAAGAGCACAACTAACATTATGCAACAGAGAAAAAAAATTAATAAAAACTTTGGAAAAGATACATCTAGAATTAACATTACTGCCAACAGAAGGGATAGTCTATTAAACATGATGGATAATAACATGATATCTTTTGCTTGAGCTTTAAAACATTGATTAGAAGGGTTACTATTATGTCAAGTTGTGCAAGTGATTCTTCTTGTTATCTAATATCAGACTATTTCTTAGATGGACACAGTTCAAGCTCTTAATAACTTGATTCTTTCAATTAGTTTTCGGATTTGTCACGATAAATCTTGTATGTCACATTTTGGAAAGTCTTAGGTAAGAAACACGAAAATGCTGTCTGAGAGCCAGCACATATCCTGTTCTTTGAAATTACAACAAAGGGGAAAAGAATCGGGAAATAATCAAAGGAAATGCAGCTCAGCCGTTCCAATTATTTCAAACAAATTAATGCATATTTGCATATTAAGGTTCAGCACTGAAGAACATAAACACATTTATACATCCCTCAAAAACATAGAAGTACAAAATCAAAGCAAAAATATAAGATAAAAATAAATAAAAGTAATGCTTTATAAATGCACTAAGACTGGAGTTTTGCTGTAATTATTTGTATGCAAACCTTAAACACTATTATACATGTTACTGTGACAAAAAAATAAAAAAATAAAAATAAAAATAAAAATTTTTGAGTGATCCAGAATTAGGTTGAAGTATAAAGAACGTTATTCAACAAGACCAGATGTTCAGCATGCGGTACATCAAAAGGCAGTATGTAAAGGAAATTAACCATTTCTCATAGTAGTAATATATTTGAGTAATCCAGCTTATGCAAAGAACCATCTAATCAGAAAATAACTCAGATTAATCTCATTAGACAAGCTAGATGTTTGAAGGGCAAGCAAGTTAAAAACTGTATATGCTCTTTCTGATACAATTATATCATAAATGCAATACTCACTTGGCACACATCCACGATTATGGAATCATTACGAGCAATGTGATTCGCCCAATACTCATCAGCAACTTCTTCATCAGGTCGCCCATCTGCATCTCTACATTTTATATAAGGCTTGTGTTTGACACGATTCAGATCTTCATGAAGTCCATCTAACAGAAAAGCAAGGAGTTCCTAAAGAGAAAATTAAACACTGCCAGTTAACTGCATTGAATCCATGATCGGCTTAAATTCATGAGACCTTAATGTGATAGACCAAACCTGAGAATCATGCTGATTATATCCGCTAAATTGTGGTGCAAAGCGAGCAAGCTTTGCTTTAAATGGCCGAGGAGCAACTGGAGTTCGTCCAGGTGCCCACAATTTTCGCAATAACTCGCCAAATGCTAGAGCTAGCTCACCCTGCAAGATAATGAGTTCAACTTAGTAGAAGGATAATACATCAGCCTCATAAGACTTAAGAGTGGTTGGAAGAAATTAATACACACACACAGAAATTTCAGTAAAACAACATCTATATAAATTAACAAAACCATCCACTAACATCAAAAAGTTTTTTTAAACAAGAGAGAGGCCACAACTCTCAGCAGGCCCGTTGGGCTTCCTGGAAGCATTATCCAATCATGGAACAAAAAAAACCATTTATATTAGAGGAAATCATTTCCTTTTAGATTATATTTAAGTTAATAGTTTCGTGGAAATAGAAGCACAAATCAACAATTAGAGGAAACAAAGAGAGTTAGTAAACCCAAGAGGGCCAATATAGGATTCTGGAAAAATATGTTCAGGATGCAGTGCCTTTTTGGCCTTTGAACCCTTCGCTGGAAAACTCTCCATGTTTACAATTTAGAAATGTGTGAATCAAGCCTACAACCAAAAAATAAACAAGGCCATGCACAAATGACATCTCAAGCCTCAAAGTAAGAGGTGAACGAGTCATATATCAGGTCGGGATTATGTGTGGCTTTAGAGACTTGTGCATTTACCAGCAATTCGATTCTGCCCATTTAAGGAAAACGTTAAAAAAAGAAGAAAACACTTTTTCCACAGCCTTTTTCCCCCTTACCAAACACTGTTTCTTATATCTTAAGCGCCTGAAAGAATAAAAGTTCAGTTATATTTAACATCTTAAAGAGGTGCTTGCACTGAAAGCACTAATTCACAACCCTTCCACTATTTATGAGAATGCAGCAGTTTTAGTCACACCATCTAGTGCCTTTCCTGTACTTCATATAACAGTTTTAGCATACATAGTTGGAAGGTTGATTTTAGTATGCAATCAGGTGTCTCCCATAATTCTTTTTGGTTCTTTAAATATTTAAGAAAATTACGTCAAAGTTAAGGCTAGTCTCCAATCACTCCCCCTCAGCACTTAGGCCAGACCAGCACGGGGCCAATAGCCTTCATATAGTATTTACAAACAGTCTGGGTGTCTGGCATTGAATCACATGTATTATGAAATTGTATATAGACAAGGGCCAAATGGGGCAGCAGGAGCGACCTCAGCTCCTATTTGACAAAAAACATTCATGAAATCAACAAAAAGTCAACCTGTATCCCGATGTTACCACATATAAACCTAAATTGCCTACAAAATCAACAAAAGAGTGATGAATCTGCAAAATTTTAAGATATTAAAAATTGTAATGAAATTAACATCAAATGCTTCAACTTATAGATACCTCCCCGTCTTTAATGTGTCTTCCTTTCCCACCAAAGACTCCACATGAGGCAAAGAGGTCAACTACTAGTTAACCAAATAAGTTGCTTAACTCGGCCTGCCAAACATCATTCTCCCTTCTCCTAACACACCCCTCAAGCCACTAAGTAAGTAAACAACTCCTCAACCAACCTACGAATAAGTAAATAACCCAGAACACACCAAAAAGGATAAAAACATGCATGACATGTCCCTAGCCACCTGAAAGTTAAGAAGGAGATGAACGGTGCTTTCCTCCGCCATCTTGAAAATGTGAGGTAAGTTGGGAAGTATCTTCATCTCCTCATCCATGGTCAAATTCACCCCAAACACCGCAATCCAATTAAAGAAAAACATCATTGATGGCATTTTGACCTCACAGTGAATTAGGTATGCTATGAATCAAGTCTTATGACTCTTTGTTTCTAACACTACTTGTGACTAAGGATGACAAAAAGGCCTAATAAGTAAAATCTCACTAAAAGCATTCGCATGCTAGCCAGAAAACAATTACAGCATTGCACTTTTATACGTTGTTGAGAGCAAAACACTACGAAACATCTTTCTTTTTTTCCTTGGCGACCTTCCATTTTGGGAGGTAGAGGAGATACATAGTATGGGATAGAAAATGAAGGAAAACAATCAAGGAGAAAATAAAAGTTACTTGTCTTAAAACGAATAGGTTAAGTGCATCAAAGACTACGTACCCAAAAAAAAAAAAAAAAACAAATCATTAGAAAACAGTACAATGACAGGCACAGCTTGAAAAAACATGGTAGATGCAGTAGATACAAAGAGAAAATATATAATGTCATGGGAGTTGATATGCTCTAGAATGTTACATGCAACTAGAATAATGGGAAAGAAAAGATGAAAGACTTTGTGATGTAATTGGGATTTAAGACTTTGTTGAATTGAGCTGAGTTTTCAAACGGCTTATGCAAGATGCAAGTCAACCAGTACCTAAGAGGGTTTGAGATGTCTACATAAATTAGTCTGTTGCAGTCCTCCAGGTTACTTTCCATTATTGATGAACAAAAATCATTCGAGACAAAAATAAACAAACAACCTAGCACCAGACATAATTTCTATCAAGAATTTTTCTATTCATAAAGAATGAAGTGTGAATGAAGAAACCTGATGGTTGTTCGTGCCATCTTGTTGTTTCACTGAAAATTCATTATTGAAAGGTAAAAGGTATGAGTTAGCTTTAACAAATGGATCAGCGAACTCATAACGTCATAAGACATAACCAGCCAGCTAATTATGGTCTAATCATAGTAACACGACTCACACCAACAAACATTCTAGATAAACCAATAGACCTAAATGAATTATAGATATCACATCAAATTTGGGAGGGTTCTCATATTTTTCACACATAAGTTAGACATCGTCATATAAATAAACAAAAATCATAGAATTTGCAACAAAGACACCCTGAAGACAACAATGCTCAACTTCAAAACTGAATCACATATTAAACATAATGTCCTCTTACTAATTAGATACCAGCTTTCATCATGGATTCGGAAGTGTTCTAAGATAAAGCTTCTGTAAAACAAACATAATCAGTTAACTTTTACTATCAAATCTGAAACTTACAACCATGCCCAGAGGGTTCTGCCAATTTATTTCTTGATGGTAATCTTCTCGAAAATATCTAGCAAACTCTGGCGTATGAACAAGGCACTGTATTGCACTATTCATAAAGCAAGTGTTTCCAAGATTCAGCAATCCAGTCAGACCACCAGAAGACCCCCTTGTATTAATGCTACTGATCCCGTGTGTGTTATCCGATTCTCTAGCTGCGGAATTTAGGTTCTGAAATTGTGACGACTCTGAATTGCAGTTTCTAGACAAACCCTTGCTTGCAGAGAAACCTCCTGCGATTGAAAAGCTTGATTTAGAAGGCTCTACAAGGACCGAGGTTGATTCCTTTTCTGCAGATCCATTCTCCTGAACAGAACTCAAGCAACCACCAGTGTTGTTGACATTGTCAACCTCAACCAGAATCTGTTCAAGTAATTGCATAGCAAGAGAAAAGTGGAATGTTAAGACATTGTGGAGCCTCAGGTAACAAATAATACAAAAAAGTATAATTATTAGGATAGAGCAATCATTGTATGGACATAAATAGATCTTCCAAGCTTCAAGACCAATAATAGTAGTCAAATACAACAATTTCACAAAACCTTTACATAGGGATGGGGTTAGATAATATCCACCAGCATGTATGCTTTTAAGAAACATCTATATTCGTAACCAAGTTGTGATTTTTCTTTTTCATATATAAAAACCAAACGGAGATATGTTTAAAGGTCAAGTTGGAAATGACAATCAAAATATTTAATAATAAAAAAAAAAAATTAAAAAAATAAAACGTATACTGACCTTCAGGCATGCATGCATCAAATAATAACTCTTTATGGTGAGTGCCACATTAACAAAATTATAATTATACACAAACTCTAAAACACTCTTACGGGGAGACCAAAAAGAAAAAAGAAATAAGAAGAAGAAGAAAAAAGTGAAAGCATGTCGAAGAAAAACCAACCGCACGTGCCAGAAAGTGGTAAATATGCTCATAATTGACAGGAAGAGGCCTACATAGCATAGAAGTATTAACGAGTGATGGTGCATACAAAATGAAACCTTCAACCTTATACTGTATATTCTCCAGCCATACATTACCCTCTTAACATTTCAAAGATTTCAGACATGCAAGTACATAAGACCGGTGAATAGAGTAATATACCACGTCAAATATATTAATGTCACCAAAAAGGTCTTAACAATGAAAAAACTTTATTCAGAGTCTTACAGTTAGAAGTCAAAATATTGACTCAGCTAGAAGTAAAGAGCTGATGAGAGTTTACAAAAATTTTTTGCTCTGGTAACCATCCACTAAGGTTTTAACTTTTGAGTAGTGGGAACAGCAGTGGTGTAACAGATCTAACATACCAAATGCAGCTACTGGAGTCGTGAACTTTTTGTCCTCATCCAACTCCAGGTAAAATTACCATGATGCAAGTTTTAATCCCAAAATCCCATATTTAGTTATTTTGTATTGGTAACTATTACCTACTAATGTGTAATCTAAATATATAATAAGTTACTATTAGCAGTCTAGTAGTTTAGATAGTTTACATTTTATAGCTTTATATAATAATTAGTGCTTATTAATTATTGTTAAGTAGCTTGTAAATTAGTTTTACCATGTAGTACCATTTAGGTTTTACTGTGACGCTTCAAACATCATCCAAATTCTGGATGTCGCACTGGCTCTTTTCCTATCTCTTATTTAGGTTTGCCCCTGGGTGTTCCTTCGAGGTGTGTTTGGGAGCTGGGATCCGGTTGTGGATAGATTTGAGAAAAGGTTCGCGGGTTGGAAGAAGCAGTACATTTCCAAGGGGGGGAGAGTCACTTTGATTAAGAGCACCCTTTCATGCCTTCCCACTTATTTCGTCTCTCTTTCAGATTCCTGTTTTTGTGGCTGAGAAAATAGAGAGGTTGCAGAGCAGGTTTGTAGTCTAATCCGGAGTGGAGGTTTAGGGATTAGGCAGTTGGTGCCTTTCAATAAAGCCCATCTTGGAAAATGGTTATGGAGGTTTGGGGTGGAAAGGCATTGGTTGTGGAGGAGGATTGTCGCGAGTAGATTTGGGGAGAGTTGCGGTGGGTGGAGTTCTTTGGAGGTGCATGGTCCTAGGAGGGTCGAGGTCTGGAGG
>JAOTQH010000007.1:2216509-2229158 GCA_025631255.1 Cornus kousa | reverse complement strand
AAATGTGACCGTATTACATTTTGAGATGCAAAATTATAAATTAAAGTACTTCAATCACTGTCATAATTTTGTTATTTGAACTGGACTGAGATAAAAATTTGATTGTTTATTACATCCATCCATGAGTTAAAAATTTGGTTGTTTGAACTGGGTTCAACTATCATGCATGCACGGTTTCTTGTTTAAATATAATTTTTTTTAAGAAAAGGAATAGAAACAAATTATTTTTACCATACAAATTATTGTATTATATATATAAATTGATATTATAAGCACGTGTTTATTGTCATAATTTTTTTTTTAAAAAAGTTATTTATTATCATAAATTTACATGATACTATATGATTCTGTATTGTCTTTAAATTATAGCGTTAAATTGATGTCTTTTAATTGATTAAAAGGTTAGTTACGTTAAATTATGGAAAATAGTGATACTGATATTTCAGACATATATTATAATGCCCTAGGCGACCGTTTTGGTCTCCTTGCCCTAAGATCGGCCTTGCCTAAAGATAGTTTTTGTGGAGTTGTGAACATGTTTAATTTTACAAAATTAGTTGACTTCATTTATTTTATCTAAAAGCAACAATTACTACCTAAATGACAACACTTCTTTTTTTTTTTTTTTTGGATAATCGGGGTGTCGGGGGTTTTATCCTTACTAATCGACAAGACCATGTAAATTAAGTGATCCTTTCATATGAATTAAAGTTCAGACTATATCCACAGTCTTTTGAATGAGACTTAATACTTTATGAAGCACTAAGTCCCAAGATTTCAACACTGAAGTCAACCAGCCGTGATTATTAATGAAAATACTTTAATTACAAGTATATAGACAAGCCATTAGTCCAATACTAAGTCACATAAAGTGGGAGTGAATTCGAAAGCAAGAGCGTGAGAGCGACATAATTAAGTCATAAATAGTGAAAATTTGAGTCAGAGCGCGTAACGCGCTCAAAACGTAAAAACGACACCCGTTGAAAAAGTTGTATAACTTAAGTCCGCAGACTACTTCGCAATCAAACCTTAATTAAGGTTGATGGGCATGTCCTAGTTTAAAAACAAATTTTCCTTCATTAATTGTCCCAAGTCTGCCATCCTTGTATAGATATTGAATATAAAATTGCTATAGAACATGCAGACAAATGCCCAACCTTCTATAAAAGACTACAAGTCTTCGATCAACATATGACTGATATAGGTTCTTATTAGATGCGGACTCACCTTCCAACTTAAATATATACCAGAAATATATACTTGTCTTAAATAATCTATTTCTCCATCATAAGTATCAATCGGACAATCAGTTATATTGACTCTGATTCAACACCTATACAAATTAATTAAGGTGGCTGTATAAAGTAGAAATATATATATATATATATGTATAAACAAGAACAGATCTATGTACAAGTAATATATCCTATTATTTTATTTATTTTGATATATATATTTATAAAATTATACAACCGTCCCTACTATAATTACTAAAAAATTATATTATCACCCACTCTCACACAATTTCCCGACTCCGTCCATGCATATATGTAAGAAAATTTGAAAGTGAATTAATTTAAATGTGTTACTGTACAATAATAACATATGATAATGCACATGAAACTGTATGAACTTCAAGCTACCAACAGTCACAGCCACAACTAACTCAATTATGGCTTCGAGGACTAAATTGCGATCTTGCATGTCACCAAAAGAACAAAAATTAGAGAGCGTTAAATCTGGAGTTAAAAAATTTCTTTTGAAAGAATTGAATCAAACAAGCTCGTTATATTTCGTTATTAATTATTATAATCTCTTTTGTGCATATCCAATAATAATTATTATCACTATTTTTGATCCATAGTTTGTAAACATAAAACATTACCAAATGAAATATTACACTTATTACGAGTAGTAGTTAAACATTTGGCCAAAACTCTAGAAATATTAAATTTTGTAATGTACTACTAGGAGACATGGTAGAGTGTGGTTAAATTATTTAGAGAAATTTATTTCATGAATTAAATATGGGGTTGTACGATTCATAGATGCTCTGATTTTCGTGGTTGAAGTGCTCGTTACCGTACCTTTGTGGTCAATGAATGAAATGATCGATACTCTAATACTGTCGGTGGTTCCTAACTATTATATACACCACATACATAGTCATCATACATATATATATATATATATATATATATATCCATATATAGTCATATAAGACGTGGTAACATCAGGTGAGTGTTCACTGCTTAAAACTTGTACTACCGTGAATAAGGATTACTATCAATGGAAAATATTATTATTATTCCTTTGGTTTCATAAAAAAAAAAAAAAAATTATCACTTTTAAAAAATCGTAACTTTCACAAATTGAACTACACAATTTCTTAAACACCATACTTTTTGCGAGATAAAGGGAGTATTATTTTATCCAGAGCAACTATAGATTAAGAAAGAGACAAATACAATCAGGAAGTAGAGTATTTAATAATTACTAGGGTCATACTTTCCACTCCAAATCACTACATTCGGTTAATAGAGTTTTTTTACCAAGCAAATGAGCCACCCCATTGCCTTCGTGAGGCACCCAAACCAAAGTAGCACCCTTGCAAACTTTAAGAAGAGAAATAACATTATTAAAAATTACACTTGAAGCCAAAGAGGGTAAGAGACACATCATCGGTTGACAATCCCCTTCCACCACAAAATTTTCATAACCCCACACTTTGAAAGAGAGAGGCATTCAGGAAGACAAAGGAATTTATTTGTATGGAATTTATTTGTATGGGTTGATTTGGAAGGGCTGGGAGAGAAAAGAAAATAAAGAAAGAAAGGATAAGGAGAGAAAGGGAGTGTGTTTAGTGGGTTAAATGGAGAGAAACGAGAGGATACAGATAGATAAAGAGGGTTTCTTTCCTAATTTGAGAAAATAGGGAGAGAAGGAATGGTGGAGTAAGTGATTAATTAGTAATACTAAAAATACCCTCCACAAATTAATATACAGATAAATTATTTTATTTATGTCCCAAAATATATTTATATATTGGTTATTTGCATTTTCTTTCACTCTTGAATCATTTCCAACTATTATCTTATAGATTGGCTGATTTCGTCCTATGTTCTCTACCTTTTCTTTTGTGGGTGCTTTCTAATTATGTTATATAATCACTGTTTTAGGCTTATACTAGGCATAATCACTATAGGTTTTGTATTTTCCAACTAATTCTCTAGTTCAGGGCACTGCTCTTCAAATTTTGTTTCTTTATACATCTATTTTGAATTTCCTTGATTATAGGAACATAAATTCAGCAATTAGGTAAGGATATTCCTACTAAAGTTTTTTCTTTTTATTATTTGTGAAAATCATGTTATTATAGATAAATAGGAGGGTTTTTATTGTGAACACGCTATTGTATATATGTTGCATTAGAAAGTAGTTAAAGTACACTAGTATTTTGGAAATAGATAATGTGTGAAGTGGTTATGAGAGGGTAGAATAGTAATTTGATTACTATCTTTTATTTTCCTTTCTCTTGAATAAAAATTATTACTATTTTTTTTTTCTTTTCTCCCTTAACTATTATTATTATTATTTTTTATCTATCCAAACACAGTCTTAATTCTCCTGTTGGTAGAACATTACGCTTGAAAAGCATAATAATTTGTTTGTGTTCTGTCCTTATTCCTCATTCCTTAAGTTCGAGTCCTCAAAGGTTACAAAAAAAAAAAACGAAAAGAAAATTATTACAGTATTAATTTTGTCCATGCCTTGGTCATGTCACAAATTCGTTAGAAACATAATTATTGTGTTTGCCTCGATCTCCTACTTATGGCCTCTAATCTCACTAAAATCAAGAAGGTCTAATTGTTAATTTTGCAATGGTTCATTTCTTGTTAGATATTTAAAGAACTGTAGTATTTAGTCGCAACATTTTTTTGATTCTTATGAACAAGACGTCTGAGTTGACACAAAGCGAATTTCTTATTCAGTTTTGTTATTTATTGATGTACGTTTCAATCCCTTTCAATATAAAATTCTTTTTTTATTTTTTATTTTTGAAGTTTGCTGTGCAAGTTCTTTGTCAACAACCTTTTCTTATCTGGTTAATAATGCCAATCCACTCGGATATTTTTGTTTCTTCATTGCTTGATGGTGACACTCAAGATATGCATCTCTTCTCAAATAAGCTATTGGATGCATTATTATTTAATGTCATCCTAACCCCAAAAAAAAAAAAAAATAAATAAAAAATAAAAAAAAACAGATATAATGTCATCCTAGGGCAAGGCAACCAAGACGGTTGCCTAGAGCCTCTAATTTAAAAAGGTCTCAAATTTAAGATCATAGTGCAAATATAATAATATATGTCTAATATTCAAGTAAAGATAATAAATACTTATATATCATGTAAATTTATGATAATAAATAATTTTTAAAAAAATAATAAAATTATGGCAATAAACAAACGTACTTATAATATATATATATATATATATATATATATTACAAGGCAAGAAGAAATTAGATTAATAAATACAGAGAGTCGAAACTTGAAACTTGAAACTTGAAACTTTAAAACTCACAAGAGGCACTAACACGTACTTATAATATCAATTTATATATATATTATACAATAATTTGTTTATATCCCCCCTCCTTTCAAAAGAAAAAAAGAATTTTTTATATTTAAACTTAGAAATTGGTTTATTTATTATTATATTATTTCTGGGCTCATGTGCCTATGATCCCTCAAGTCCAATCCAAACAATCAAATTTTTAACTCATGGGTGTAATCAATTGCCACATTTTAAAAAATAACCTTGTAACATCTCCTAAAATATGACATTGTTTCTGATATTAATGGGACAAAATTATTTTTAGAGCTATAAGTATTAAGAGAAATTAAACCAAAAAAAAAAACAATTGAAGTACTTCATATTTGATTTCATAAAAAAAGTTAAATTATTATTTTCCAAATGCTTGAATCGCATATAAAGTATTATTAACTATCACAATTACTAATGCATTTGTTAGGAGAACTTTTTCAAAGTTGAAGTTTATCAAATCTTACTTACGGTCAATGATGTCATAAGAGGATTGAATGGATTGGGTATGATATCTATTGAAAAATATATGTCGGATAAATTTGATTAGAACATTTTAATTCATAATTTTGTAGCAAGAGGATCACATTTACTTTGATATAAACTTGATTTTTGATTTTTGTGACTAAGTTGCTATGAATATATATTTTTTATTTTTTTGACGTAAACTAGATCATGCTCTTAATAAAGCACAAAGACCACATTTTGTTTGGTATGTTTTCATCATTAATATATTTTATGTGTTTATTGTATTGCAAAAAGGTCTCTTATAATTTTTTTTACGTGTATAAAACTTTATAAAGAGCCTCACTTTTGGAAGTTTACTTAAGGCCTCTCAAAATTTTGAAAATTCGAGGGCCAACCCTAATAATATATATATATATATATATATTGGGTTCCGTAAGAACCCCCACACAAGAGATTATATCATTAATAGTTGATAAATATTAAATACATACGGCTAAGAATTAAGTATTAATTTGTATAAATCTGTAAACGCAAGATTTCTTCACTCTCAATTCTAGCAAAGCACTCTTACAATTTACAATGATCATCCCTTCCTTCTTCTACTCTTTGCCTATTTATAGGCAATTACAAAGGCTAATGGGGCTTTCGGCTTTGGGCCTTACGTACGGTGGATCTGACTTCTTTTATTGGGCTTCTTGAGCTCGGCCCAGTTGGTGGCTCCATCGCGGGGGTTGAGTCCAGCTGGCAGACTCGATGCTGTCTCGCGGGTCGTATTCGGCCCATACCGATTCTGGAACTCTCAAAATCAAATTGAAAATGCAACACTCATACATTATTACATTAAATTGTAACATTACAAGATCATATAATTGAAAATTAATAAAAGGTTGTTGAGGTTCTGATATTTATTGATTTAAATGCATGGTAGAATATTGAACCCCAATGTTTGACCACTATAATTCCCCTCGTGCGAACAACATTTCTAGGTTTAGGTAAGTTCATTCACGGTACAAACTGGTGGTGAAATAAATACTGAGGCCATTGTAACAAACATTTGATAAGCGTGTTGTGGCCCTCAAATTTCGGGCGTAATTGTCGGTAAAGCTCGTTTGGCGATTTGACTCCCCATTTTTCTTTGCTTCCCACTTTCAAGTGCGCTCCTAAATAGTCCTAATACTTGTAATGAATTCCAACCTTAACATATATAATATTTTATTTTGTGAGAATGGGATTTACTTTGGTACACAATTTCTATATTTTTAAAGACCATGATATAATTCAAATGTTTATACTCCTAAAAGTTTCTAATTCACCAACCTAAATATGTAAGTTAATTACACTATTTGGATTAGAATTTAAAAAGATGTGAGATGACAAAAGTTTATACGAAAATTAGTGAATATGTTAGAAAAGTTTCCTTTTGATCCATTTAATAACATTTTTTTATATATATAAATACGATTTTTCAGATATTTTCCATGATAAGCATTATGGAAATCTTCTTAGTGAAGTTTATTGAAAAACCAAAAAAAAATTATCCTTACTTTCCCATGATCATGTTCCTTTATTATTTTTTTCCCACCTTTATCTCAACAATTTTTTTTTTATGGGAGGAAAAAACAAAATTAAAAAAGGCCTCTTTAATGCCCACACCAAAGCTAATGAATTGGGCCCACATGATTGATAGTTGTAAAATTTCAAAAGAAAAATTAATACACTTCTCTTACACACAGCCAAGATTTTCACCAGAAGAAAATCAACCACCAGCATAACCTTAGCTGGATTCAGTCATAAGTAGCGTCAGTCCACTCTGAATTACCAAACCTTTCACACCCACCACCACCACCACCACCCCCCACCATTGTCATCCTCCTCCTCATCACACACACACACACACACTGTGGAAACAGTCTCCACAGAAGTGCTACATTCACTCCAACACAGTCCACACATAAACAACACACACTCTACTCTCTCTCTCTCTCTAGACCATCAAAAATGGCCATCTTCCTCTTCCTCCTCATTCTCCTCTTATCCTGTGCACCCCACCTCTTAACTTCAACCACCGCCATTGCCACCCACAATCGCAAAATCCTCCACCAGCCCTACTTGCCACTAGACTCCATACCTCCTTCTCAGCCTCCATCCCCTTCACCCCCAACCCCCAAAATCCCATTTTCCACTTCTACCCCCAACCAAGAGCCATTTTTTCCATCTTATCCGTCCTCACCTCGTCCACCCTCTCCTCCCTCTCCCTCTTCCTTCGCTTCCTTCCCCGCCAATATCTCCTCTCTCATCCTACCACAAACCACCAAACCAAAATCCACTTCCAAACTCGTCCCCGTCGCCGTTACCCTCGTCATCGTTGCCGCCATTATCGCCACCGTTGTCATGTTTCTGTACATTCGTCGTCGGAGACGACGAAGTTTCAGCGACGACAAGACTTACAGATCCGATAACAGTAGCAGACTGTTCCATTACAGTGCTCGATATGCTCCCAATGGCAGTCACAAGCAGCGTAGATCGCCTCCCAATAGCTCTGAGTTTCTTTATCTGGGTACAATTGTTGATTCTCGCGGTGGCATCGACGCTCATGTTGCTTCCAATAACGGAGGTGCTAGTTACAGAAGTGGTGGCGGAGAAAATCAAATGAAACTAAACTCGCCGGAGCTCCACCCTCTTCCACCGCTTGCCGCGCAACATTTGCCTCCGAATTACGAAAATGTCGATGTGGGTTCTGCTGGGGACGAGGAAGATGAAGAGTTTTACTCTCCGAGAGGGTCTTCAGGCGGTCGAGAGAGTTCGATCGACACTAGATCGGCGTCGAGGAGAATGTTTGAGGTTGTAGCAGGGGAGAATTTTGAGAGGAAGAGCTCTAAATCCACTTCTTTGTCCTCCTCGTCTTCGAGTTCGGGTTCACCAACTCATTCAGTATCACTAAGTATCTCTCCGCCGGCTAATTTGTCTCCGAGACCAAAATCACCGGAATTGGTTGCGGTTCATATTCCTCCGCCGCCTCCCTTGCCACCGCCAATTGTGACCCCGTTGCCTAATAAGATTTATTCACCTTCCCCTTCGCCTTCTCCGCCTTCTTCGACCTCACCGGAAAGATCTTTGCCGAACAGCCAAGATTCATCACCCAGATTATCAAACGTGGAGTCTCCAGCTATACTTATTAACACTCTTCCACCGCCACCGCCTCCGCCTCCGCCTCCGCGGCGGCCGCCACCACCGCCACCACTGCCACCACTACCAAGGCATTGGGAAACGCCGGTTTCTACTCCGTCAATTCGCCAGCCAATGTTGAAACCACCGGTTCTAGTAACACCTTCAAGGCCTATTATAGTTCAAACTCCAACTTCTATTTCTCCGATGGAATTGCCTCCGAATTTGGGAACAGTTGAAAATGATGAGGAGAGTTTGAAACCAAAATTGAAGGCCTTACATTGGGACAAAGTAAGAGCAAGTTCTGGTCGTGAAATGGTGTGGGATCAGCTGAGGTCGAGCTCGTTTAAGTAAGATACTGAACTCTCTCACTACCAAATTTCGTCTTCTTTGTTAGTAATTGTTATGTAAATTGTGTTCTCTCTAAAGTTTATAGAGTTGGGTTGGTTGTAGATTGAATGAGGAGATGATTGAAACATTGTTTGTTGTTAATACTCCGAACTCAAACCCGAAGGAACCTATTCGACGCCCAATTCTTCCTTCACCAAACCAAGAGGATAGGGTGCTTGATCCAAAGAAGTCACAGAACATTGCAATTTCACTGAGGGCACTAAATGTGACCACAGAAGAAGTTTGTGAAGCCCTTTTAGAAGGTAACTTACAGTAAATACTAAGTATGCATCTCCTTTTGGTTCCTGCAATGAATGTGACCCCCCAAGAAACAAATAATTGAGAGCACTTGTCATTGTGTAGGGTTGTTTTTCATTGCGATGTTACATCTTTTTCATCGTACTCATTTTGAAGTGGAGGGGGGGAGCTACAAGCTTTATTTGCATTGACACAATTTTCTTTTTCTGATGAGTGCATGAAATGTTCTATAATCAAACATTTTTTCTCTTTATATATATAGCTTATGTTCTCCAGGAGTGTGTGCCATCTATAAACTGGCAGAATCACATGTTAACTTGGGTCTTGTATGCCATCTGCTAGCTACAAGAAGCATTTAGAATGTTATATGCTGCTTATACATATTTTGTTTACAATATGGGCTTAAATTGAGGGTGTTGGCTACGAAATGCCTGACTCTCTTTTCCTTGCAAGGATTATTCGAGGATTGTCATAGTTTTCTATTCTTTATTCCTCTTTAATGCATTGCTTTCTTGAGGGTCATCTTTCCTTGCATCAGTCTCTAGTGTGATTACTCTACACATTCCCACCTATTTTCTTGAATTTTCGACCTTGCATATTTTCTGATATTGAAGTCTTGAAATTTTGTAAGCACCCTTGTTCATGTCCAATATATGTGGTATGTAACATCCCATGGTTATTCACTTACTTTTTGCTGTATTTGTTTTCAAGGAAAGACTACTTACTGGAATGACATGATAACTTACTTTATTTTATTACATATTTCGTGATAATCTGATATCTTAATTTTGCCCATGTGGCTTCTCAGTGAGTAGGCTACTATACATTATTCATTTTTCACATTTTGCAATTACATTATGCACCCAACAATGCGCCTCTCATAGAGTTGAATATGCGCCGTTTACATGATAAAAAAGACATCTGGAATTCTGCATTTTATTTACTCTACTAGCATGACCAAGTAATGTGCTTTGTACTTGTATACAGGCAATGCAGATACCCTTGGAACTGAGCTCCTTGAATGTCTATTGAAGATGGCTCCAACTAAAGAGGAAGAACGTAAACTGAAAGAGTACAAAGATGATTCACCCATCAAACTTGGACCTGCTGAGAGATTTCTGAAAACAGTGCTTGATATACCTTTTGCATTTAAAAGGGTGGATGCAATGCTCTACATAGCTAATTTTGATTCTGAGGCTGAGTACCTCAAAAAGTCATTTGAAAATCTAGAGGTAAATCAATCACTTCATCATTAGTTTTCCTTAATGGGTTACATTATTGATTCACATTTAGATATATTTCTAATAATTGAGGTCACAGGTTAGTGCCTGGGCAATCAACTAGGTTCACTTGTGTTTTAGAACACTCCTATGTCTATATAAAAATCAACAAAATTAGTTTTCATATTTAAGGGTCTGTCAGCATCTGATTCCCATGGGATATTGGTACTTAATGGGTGATAGAAACCAATAGAGGGAAACAGCCACAGAGAATATTTTTTTTCCCCTGAATAACAGCGACGGAGAATTATATAAACAGAGTATATATTTCTATATTTGGTACCTTTACAGAAGTATTATGAAGTTAACAAGAGGAAAGAAGAAGTAAAAATTAATCTGTGTTGCTTGTGAAGAACATCTGAACTATTCATGGTCCTGGGCAAAAACGTTGAACTCAAGCGGAGCAGCAACCTCAGTTTCTGGGTAGATTCCTAATGCTATTCATGTTGTGTTACATGGTTATCATGAGGAATATTTTTAATAGTTTCATCAGCATGAGCTAGGAGTGTCAATTTTGTCAACTTTAAAAAAAAAAAGGATCTAATGGTAAAGATATAGGTTTGAAGAATATTTAGAATATTATCAAAATTTTAAGATTTAGATGATACAACAGTATCTATTATGATGTAGCATTGAGATCGCAAATGATTAATAAGCTGGATTGCATTATATTTTCTGTTATAGTGTATATTTGTACAAACATACCACTCAATGAGTGGGCACAACCCTGTTTCTTGAACTCCTTGAATGTTTCTAGAAGTTTAGCCAAGGAGCAAATGAGGGTTGCTTCATCACTTAATTGCAAGTAAATCTGTTGCATGGTTGTCCTTTTGAGATTGTTTAGTTCCAGCCTTACGGGTGATAGTCACTCGAAAAGTTTTTTACTGTTACAGGCAGCTTGTGAAGAACTGAGGAACAGCAGGATGTTTTTGAAGCTTCTAGACGCTGTGCTGAAGACTGGGAACCGCATGAATGTTGGAACAAATAGGGGTGATGCCCAGGCTTTCAAGCTCGACACACTCCTCAAGCTCGCTGATGTCAAGGGTGCAGATGGAAAGACCACTCTCTTGCATTTTGTTGTTCAGGAAATAATAAGAAGCGAAGGTGCTCGTCTTTCTGCTGCTAACCAAAATGCAAAATCTACCTTCAACGATGATGCCAAGTGCAGGAAGCTGGGCCTACAAGTAGTTTCTGGTCTCAGTTTGGAGCTCGCAAATGTGAAGAAAGCCGCTGCCATGGATGCAGATGTGCTTAATGGTGATGTCTTAAAGCTTTCTAAAGGAATTGAGAACATTGCAGAGGTTGTACGATTAAACAAATCAATTGGGTCAGAGGAAAACACGTGGAAATTTTCTGAGTCCATGAACAGGTTCATGAAAATGGGTGAGGAGGAGATTATAAGAATTCAAGCCCAAGAAAGTGTAGCTCTCTCTCTAGTGAAAGAAATCACCGAGTACTTCCATGGAAACTCGGCCAAGGAAGAAGCTCATCCATTTAGAATTTTCATGGTAGTGAGGGACTTCCTAACGGTTCTTGACCGGGTCTGCAAGGAAGTTGGAATGATCAATGAGAGAACAATAGTCAGTACTGCTCATAAATTTCCGGTACCAGTGAATCCTACACTCCCGCCAGGTTCAAGTGGATTCCCTGGAACACAGCAGCACAGTTCATCTGATGAAGAGGGCTCATCTCCTTAGTGCTTATATCAGGTGATCATCTTTTTGTTGCTTTTTAGCCAAAACTGAATGTAATTTGCAGTATAGCAGGGTAGGAGCTTTGTGTGAAATGGGGTCTGCCAGTTATTTGATATATGTATTTTTTTCATTTTTGTATTTATATAGATCCGTGTAAAGAATTTTGGAAACTAATTTATAGATGATGTAAAGAGAAAATTTTCTATGGAAGGAATAAGGCAATTCTTGCCTAGATGGTTTGGTCTGTCTGCATAAATCCTGTAAAAAAACTCTGAATGCAGTAAAATTATTCAATTGAAGAATGTAATTTCATTGTATCAGATTATTGTACCAGCGAGAATGTTTTTTTTTCTTTTTTTCTTTTTTTTTTTTTTGTGTAAATTTTGATTTTCATATGCTTTCCACCTTCACGTATGTTTGGCTGCATTGAATCGGTACCTTGGATTTAAAATTAGAAAAATATTAGTATAAATTTTAAATTAAACTTTTTTCAATCCCAAATTCAAAGAATTGATTTGGTGTTCTCAAACACAACTATAACTATAAATGTATTTTGTGAAAGAAGCTAAAATCAGGAATCACTCTGAAGTCAGGTTTTGTAATCGATGAATCAAATTCTTTGATATTGATATACATAACAGTGTTGCATCAGGAGAACATACTAAAAGCAACTTGAAGAATATGCTCATTTCATATATTTAGCATAATTATCTCCTGCACTTTTTATTTTTTATTTTAAAATCGGTGTAACTTGTTCTTTGTCGTTTGATGTTAACCAGTTAACCAC
>JAOTQH010000007.1:2177392-2190754 GCA_025631255.1 Cornus kousa | reverse complement strand
GATGAATATTGTAGGATTATCTGTTGGATGCTCCTACTTCAGTCGGAGATGGCTTTTCTTTCAGCGGAGGTTTGATTTGTTTTCTTTTTCAAAAAATTTCATTTGATTCATAATAGAAAGGAACAAGAAATATGAAATTTGATGAATTCTACTTTCTTCTTGGACAGGGAAGTATTCAGATGGGCCAAATCCAGCGGATGAATGGTTCAAGAAAGGAAAAATCGTCAGTCTTGTTGGGATTAGTTTTTTCTGAAATTTTATTTTTATCATTTTTGAGGGCTAGTTTACTCTTATTTAGCTTTAAGGGTATTTTCTTGAAAAAAAATTTTATGACATTAATCTTTGAGACAGTTTATTCTTTAAGGAAAAGAAAGAAAGATGAAACAGGGGACAGTTTTACAGAGGCAATTTTGTATTAAAGAATTTCGTGGTACAACATACTAGAGACTATTTTGTTGCATAAAGGATAAGGGCTATACTAACAGAAATTATGAAAATGGAATAATTAAAATTACTTGTTTCGAGCACCCTTTTTGGACTTTCATTATCTAATGATAGTTGTGGTGTACTCTGAAGTGTGACAATTCTTAATGAAGGGTGCGTCTACTTTAGTAGGTTACAGTATACCATATGTCAAAACATGTCTTCATTTTTTATTTTTTCAACGTGTGCCTAACTAGGATGCCATTTCTATTATGACATCTGAGAATCAGGTAGCTCATTTGGAACTTCTGATATTGGTTCTGGCTGTATTTACCATGCTTGTTGGATGTCTATTTGCCTTAAGTTCACATCATATCTCATTTGGATGCTCTGTGTATCATGTTTACATTAATTATCACTGGTCACTATCAGGTTAAAGCTCATCCTGTTTTTGGCTCTGGTGATAAAGCAAAGGATCCAATTTTTGGTCTTACGATGGGTGGGGGCTCTCAGGCTTCTACTGACGTCTTCAGGTGAATTTATAAGTCTTTAGGACTCAGGAGTCTGCTAGTTTTTTTATATAGGATGTCAACGTGGTAAAATTTTATAGTGGCTTAGGACTACATGTTATGCAGAAATTGAGGATGGAATATTTGCAAGGTTTACCGATTGAAACATGATCTATATATATGAAATAGATGGTTTTGCGTTGAAAGCGGAAGTGATGACAGTCCTCCAATAATATTAATTCATGGTTTTCCTTCACAGGTGAGTCTTATTTTGTTGAGTGATTTGTTCAAAAATACATTTACCATCTTTGTTCGAGTGTTTTGATTATCTAAATTAACCTAGATAACTGTGGCATGACATAATGACTGGAATCTTTACCCGGGGTTTGTATGATGTTGTAACAAAGTCAAAGGAGGTTGAAGTTGATACTTACCAAAAAGCAAAAAAAGAAAACTAAGAAGAATTATTGACAAGGCTCTATATCAAAATGACCTGCTTTAAATGGCTAAAGTTATAACTCTTTTCGATTTAGCGTGGTATTTTAAACATCACATTACAAATGGTAGCTAAGGAATTCAATGATTTATGCATAATGTTGGAATAGTAATGTACTTAATTTATTCTTTCTCAATGTGTGTTCATGTATATGGTCATTATGAATTTTACACTTGTTTTGTTTATTCATATTTTTTATTTTTATTGGCGTCTCAATTAATGATGATTGTACTCTTCAAAGATATATAATTATCTTCAGTATAATTTGAGCTAGTGTTTGCTTCTGCTCGTCAAGAGCTGAATGGCGACGATTGAATATATGCTTTAGCATTGCAAGCTCAAAGAAAGATTCTTCATATTTTAAATCACTGCTTATTGCTTATATTAAAGGGTAACTTATCAAAAAAAAAAAAAAAATTCACTGCTTATTGTTGTGTTTCATATAAGAAAGGGCTGAGATGAATTACTATTTCTAAGAGTAATCTTTGAAGGATGCAATGAAATTCTTTCTTCCTTTGTTTAAGATAAATTAAAAAAGACATCATCATTGTAATATTATTGTTCTGAAACGTATTGATCTTTAGGCAACTGCTGAATTACTTGCATTCTTTTTTACTCGACACAAAGAACAATTTTTAGGTTTATATCTGACTAGGAGGACTTTCTGTTGATCATACTGTGAACTTTTGAGACTAATAAAACACTCTCATTGTTGCTAATACAGTTGTATGGAAGGATGTCAGGCTCTATTTGATGCATCATGGACACCATGTTTCTAATGGATATTCTGAAAAAGTAGCAAACAGAACCAGCCTTTTCGAGCATAATATAATGTCTTTTTAAACCTAATGATTCCATATTCTCTATGATTCGAATATGCCACACAGCAAGCATTTCTCATTCTTTCCTCCTACTATGTAACCGTTAAATTGCTTGACGCTAAGGTATACCTTTTACATTTTCTCATTCTGGGCAGCTATTCAATGATATGTTATATGTTTTGCAATATTATTGGCGTTGCTGGTATTGCGTGGAGATGTCTATGTGATACCACAATTAGTTTGAATTGCAAAGCCTTGCCTAGAAATGAGATGGCCTTTGAAAAGATGGATTGTCCGATCAAACATGTCTGCTATAATGTGTATCAATACTTATTAGTCGATCACAAATTACTTGGTACAAGTCAAACTGAACATTCCTTGAATTATATCACGTTTAGAACTCCTCTTTGGTTGCAACCATTTTAACCCAACATTTCCAAATAGGGTTGGTTTCGATTATCCAATTAGATGTGCATGCATGTCTTTTTCTTAATCATGCCCATTCTTCACTTATCAAAAAACAATAATAAATAAATAAAAATAAATAAATAAATAAATAAAGAAGAAGAAAAAAGAAAGAAAAAGAAAAAAGCATGCCCATTCTTCATTTTGCAAAAAGATAATAATTCTTTTGTTCCTATCAAGGTTTTTAGCTTCTTCTATGGTCTCATAATTTGTATCCAAGTCTATCTTCCACCACCCCCCTCTTGAAATGTTCTTTACAATTTTCTCATGCTGTTATTGAGAAAGTAAATTACTTGTAGGTATAATTGCATAAATGTAAATTCATCTAGGCTGTGTTTGTTTTTATCTAATATGTGACTGATTTCATGTGTGTGTGTGTGTGTAATACATATATATATATATATATATGTATGTATATATTTCATTCTAGATAACCAGATGATTTATGATCGTCCATTTTAATGTTAAAGTAACGTGGAGGTTGATTGCAGACTATTATCATTTCTGGGAACTTCTGTTAATTCTTACCTTAGATATATTTCTTTTCATACTGTCACAGGCATATTCTTATCGCAAAGTTCTTCCCGTGCTCTCCAAGGACTATCATGCCGTTGCTTTTGATTGGCTAGGTAAGATTTTATTAATTTCAGGGAAAACTAATTTTTAAAGATTAGTGTTTCATCTTCTTAATAGATTTTTCTTTAAATTCCTGTTCTTTTTTTTATTTTTGATCTTTGAAAGTAACTACCACTTGGACTAGAACTATTGAAATTTTCCATCTATGGAAAATGCACTTATAGACTCCAAATATACAATTTATTGATTATACAATCTTAACAATGCTTGGTCTGTCTTACCTTTGTGGCCCTTCTCTATTAAATAATTAATACTTGAAAGATTGATAATTTGTCATGCTCTAAGTGATGTTCAATATGATGATTTGTCATGCTCAATTATTCACATAAATGTTCATTAAAGAAAATACTGCATTTATTTCCTTCTTACAGGTTTTGGGTTTTCAGATAAGCCTCAGCCCAAATATGGTTTTGACTACACATTGGATGGTAAATGCCTTTTTATACAGATAAAATATGGCAGGATCCAGGCTGTAGGTTTTGTATTAAAATTTATTTTTAAATAAAAAAGATTAAGAATTTCCGCATTAAAATTTTTGTTCTGGCTTGCAGAATATGTCTCATCCTTGGGATCTCTTATAAATGAACTTTCCACCAGTAAGGTTACAATTGTTGCACAGGTATATTTGCCTTTTCTGAATTTAGATGCAGGGTTACTGGTCAAGCTACACATTTTTTACAAGTAATTGAAAAATAATTTCGGTATATGCTATGTTTTGCAGGGTTATTTTTCTCCAATCGCTGTTAAATATGCTAGCAGTCATCAGGAAAAGATTAACAATCTCATACTTCTTAATCCTCCTGTATGAACTACTCTACTCTAACCTTAGAATTCAGTTTGTGAATTTGTACTCGGTGATATTCATTCTATTGGTCCTATTATTTTGCTTATACAAGCTTGTGAAGTTTGGAATAATGATAAATAGGAAAACTACCAATAATCCCCAGAAGTTATGAAACTAATATTAATCTTCCACAAGCTTTCTAAAATAAGATATCCCACTCTTGAGGATTCTGATATCACTACCAAACTGCTGAGTTTGGCATTAGCTCACCCTTAACTTCCTTCATTTTGAGTTCTCTTGTAATTGTTTTTTCTTTGTCTTTTTATTTTTTATCTTTGTGGTTGTTTGCCCCTTGTCATTTTAAAAAATTGCGTTGATGATGACTAGACCATAGATGCAAAAAAATTGGTACAGTATTTTGCTCCATGCAAGGTAGTGTGCAAACCTCAATTCAAATTGAACAAATGTTTTGATTCTTTATTTTTCTATTCCAAGAATTGTAGTGTCAATTTTTATGATACTAGTTAACAAAAATATATATTTATATTCCACATTCATTAATTTGTATGAAGTTTCTACATAGAAACATGAAAACATGCATAACTTGGTACATTTAAGAATTTAATAAATGCAACATTGTTAGTCACTTTGAATCCTAATGAAAGAACCATAATAGCCGGTCACATAAGGCCTAAATCTTAATGGCTTGGCATCCAGCACATCCCTTGAGTTGGTGCAGGGCATGATATAGGCTTTTTTAAAATATGGATTGAACCACTCCATCAATGGTTTTCTCACATGAAAAATTAGAGGAGGATATCAGAGTGCAAGTCTATGCGAACTTGAGGAAGGTCTGTTTTGCAAGTCTATGCGAACTTGAGGAAGGTCAAAACAGACCTTCCTCAAGTTACGATTAATTCTAAGAAACCTTAGGACGCTCTGTAATTTAAATTTATTCGAGACCGCAATTCTGGATTCGAAAGAAATGTCTGTCGATGTATTATGATGTTTCTGTAAACATATATTTTTATGTTGCAAGAGTCCTGCATAATTATTTGTGGGTTTTTAGAATAATAAAACCTAATTTTGTTCTTTATTTGGTTCATGTAGCTAACAGCCAAACATGCCGACTTACCATCAACCTTGTCCATATTTAGCAACTTTTTGTTAGGTGAAATTTTTTCTCAGGTAAGGAAGACTACACGAGAGTTATATTTTGTTTTTTTCTTTGTAGTTGTACAATTTTACAGATTTGTTGGTTCTAAATAATTGAATGCTTATAATTTGATGAGTAAACTTGCTCTTCTGCCAAGCAGGATCCTCTAAGGGCCAGCGATAAAGCCTTGACAAGTTGTGGTCCTTACAAAATGAAAGAAGATGATGCGATGGTTTATAGAAGACCTTATCTCACATCCGGTTCCTCCGGATTTGCATTAAATGCGATTAGTAGGGCGATGAAGAAGGAACTAAAGGTGCACTTTTTTCTTTCTGTTGGTCCTTTTTCATCTAGTTGGCGATGAATTTAGTCTTCTAAATTATTCTAGGTATTATGGAAAAATGAACTTAACACTGCTGGTGGCAGTTATCCATTCACCTTCAACTCTGCAAGTCTTAATAGAGTGCTTGAAAAACTAATTTCAAAATTACAGAATTTTTTTTTTTTTTGGGGGGGCTGGGAGTGGGATTAAATTTCAATGCAAATTTTTTCTACAATGACATTAAATGTATCTTTAGGTGTCTTCCTGATTTCGTTTATGTAGCACTAGCATTTCTGTAGAAGAACTGTATTCATTCCGAGACTTCTTCGATGCCCCTCAGATGTATTCAACATGACTAAGAAGTGTCGTCAAGAGTGCAGACTCAGGAACTGATGAGGGTTAGAGATCTGATATCATCAGACATGTCAACTACTGATGTGGAGACACATTGTCCATCAGGAATAGAATCCTCGTGCCCTTACTGGACAAAGCAAAATCTTTTCCGGAACCCCAAATATGAAAAGCATAAATTGTAGTAGTCGCACCAATTCACGGACGGGGGTGGGGGTGCAAAATCCGGCAACAAAACGGTGCAGGGATGTTTATTTTATAGTTCTTACTTCTCGGGAAGCAGAGGGTGTCTTGGGCACTCCCAGGACACAGAGTCACTGATATGCTGAGAGCGCTCCTTTGGCATACTATGGATACATTAAACGTGGCCGTTTCTTCTCATATACAGAAGATAGGTATTGGTGTCCATGTTTTGTTGTTCAAGAATTCTGTGTTCTGTATTGTCTATGAAGCACAAAAGCATTTAAAAGGTAACAAACTTGAGTCTTTTATCAAGAAACAATTTGTTGCAGGCTATTTTGGCCTGCGCCATGCCACTCCTACTAAATTGTAACGTCTTTTGTGGTTTAATATGGAAATAATTTATTGTTTCAGTGTACCTGGGACTGGAATAGAATGGATATCCTTACCGATAGTTGTTATAGTAGATATTGTTATACCTAGTAAGAGCTAGGTCAGTAATGAGTTTTGAATGTTCCTCGGTTTTTTTTAAGTTTAAATGCTCCATTGGATGGGTGGTATAGAAATTGTTAAGACTGTTTATAAAGACTATAATTAAAATGAAAGTTATTAAGGGCAAAATTGAGGGTTCTGCATTTGGTGATGTGTTCCACCTAGATGGCATCAAAGGACATGAGAGACAGACATTACAATATTTAAAAACTCGGGGCCTTGATACAACAAATTCTAAAAATGTTGGACCCAAATATGAACAGGACACATTTTTTATATATTTACTAAAAATTAACTCTATACTAGCAATAGCATAACTTGGAAGATGAAGTTCAGCAAATATCATTTACATCAGCCGTAATTTTTATTACTGCTAGTTCTCTTATTAAACCCCCCCCTCCCCTATTGCCTTTTTATTCGTTGTTAAAAAATTAAAAAAGATTCTATTGTATGCTTGACTTGATTTGGCCATGGTTATAATATTAAATTTCTTTTGAAGACGTACTGAGACCCATTTGTGCCATGTTCAATATGTTTCCAGGAGTGGCCTGTTCAACCCATTTAGGACATGGACTTGGTTCCTCTTAAGAATTTTCATGCTTTATAGTTTTCCATGTTGGAGTTCTCTAAATTATTCAGCCTTCACGCAGAAACCTGAATATCATTTCTTGCTTTCTTTTTCTCTTTTTTCTTTCCAATTTTTGTTGGATGGAATCCTGAAAATGACCATACATTGAGCACAAGATATTTTGGTAGAATACAATGCATGGTGCATGCTTTAGAAAACTTCGGCTTGTTATGTTCACTATGCCAGGATTTGGGGACCTACATTATTGCCCTATTTTTTGACATGTTGATATGCCTTTACAGCATCTCTCTTTCATATGAGTAGGTTTTATTTTCTTTTTTCTTTTCATTTAAATAAAATGTTTTCATCTTGGTTACTAAGCAGGCCTATGTTGAAGAACTGAGGATGATGCTCATGGATGAGAATTGGAAAATTCGGACTACTATATGCTGGGGCCTAAGAGACCGCTGGTTAAGCTATGATGGAGTTGAAGCTTTTTGCAAAGATTCAAAGCATAGACTGGTTGAACTTCCAATGGTACTAACAGTTTTTATAACTAATGTTTACCATTTTGTCATCCCTTAAAACTCTAGCTGCTTATTTCGCTGCTGTTTGTTTGCAAGCTTTCACACACACTATATGCATGTTCTTATACTGCATGCTTGTCATTTACCCTATTTATTTTTACTATATTTACTATATGTGCATACTTGTCACAACTATTTATTTTTTATTTCCTAGTTAGCACAAACCTCTTCTAAATGCCTTCTTTTACATTGTTTTGTTAAAAAAAATAAAAAATAAAATAAAAAAATAAAAATAAATCAGTTAATTTGTTGCTTTTGCAGGCAGGTCATCATGTGCAGGAAGATTGTGGTGAAGAACTAGGACAAGTCATTGCTGGATTAGTTAACAAGAGGAGTTAAATTGATGCCCTCTTGAAGTTGTTCATTGAAGAAGATTGTGGTGAAGGAGGAGGACCGCTCATTTATGGATTAGTCAACAAGAGTTAAATTTGATGCCTCAATTGAAATTGTTTATTGACACTAAGTACCCTAAAAGATGTTTTGGTGTGCTGGCTTTTGATGAATCAAAAAGCATTATGTGTATGTCCTTTGCACTTGATGAATCTATATCTCAGTTGCATATTAAATTCTCAATATAGATGAGCGTGCGTTCAGGGATATATTTGCTTGTTATTTGTTATCATTATATTGTCTTTGTTTTCCACTAAATTATTCCTATGTTGATTTATAGGAGTCTGAAACGCAAGATGTCATCTCTACACGTACACCAAAAAGTAGAATAGAAGTGAGAAAGTGAGGAAGGGAAAGAATGGAAAAAGGAATGGAAAAGTAGAAAAATGGAAGATGAATCCTACAACCACGCTCAAATGAGTGGCATATTCACATTGGGAATGCATCTCAGCCGACTTACATATGGGGCCAATTCATACTTCCATGTGCGAGCGGCATGTGCTGTAGTGTAGTGTTGTGGTATTTATCGACACATTAATTTTGTTTTTCAACCACAACTTTTAAACACATTAAATCTGGCTGAAATAGATTTATCCCAAAAAAAAAAAAAAAAAGATAGATTAAATATGTTGGAAAATCCTATAGAGCATGGGGCTGTATATTGGAGATGATTCGGCTCTCTTTGCATTCGTACTTACTCTTGCGCAGACTTATGCATATGTTGTCACAGCGCGCCTTGCAGCGTGCCTCGGCATCTGCGCGCTCCAAGCAATGGCCTGCAGGCTCTCCATCCAGCCCGTCTTGAAACACGGACCAAGGAGTCTGACATGCGTGCGAGTCAACGGGCTATCAAACCAGTAAGGCGCAAGGCTCGAAACGGATTTCGATTTGGAGGTTCGCTCAGTTAATTTTGCCCATTATGACTCCTCGCAAGCACACTCCAGCAACCCCAGCGTGCACGTAGGCCCAATCTTGCCCGTGAATCAACTTGGATGATGATTTTTTTTTTTTGTGATCGTGCAAGCAGGTTAGTGTCTTATTGTAATGTCTATGTCTTATTTATATATATATATATGTGCATATGTGTATATATGTGTGTGTCGGGGATGTAATTTAAAAGTAAAATAAAAGGAGAAAAGAAATTTAAAAAAAAAAGAAAAAAAAAAGTGGGACCCACGCCCCTTTTAAGTGGTTGTGAGACCACATTTAGTCTCTGCTTTCTCACTCTGTCTCTCTCTCTCTCCTGTCTCTATCTCCTCTCGGCTTCTGTTTCTTTTCTTTTCTGTTTTTTTTTCACATCAAGCTTCCATTCTTGATTTCTCCCTCATTTCTCAGTGTTTTTAAGAACCGTTTGCGGCTATTCGAAGCCCACGATGAAATCAACAAGTTGATAGAAGCAATTCCTTGGTTGGTGCACTATAGAAGATTCGAAAATCCTAAGGTTTGAGGTGAAGAAATTAGGGCTTTTGACTTATTTAGAGATAGGGGTCTCTAATTCCTACAATCTTGTTCCTTTGTGAATTAATTTTTCTTGATTAGTGTCCTAGCATGCTAAATTGTGATGATTGTTCCTTTGTGAATTAATTTTTCTTGATTAGTATCCTATTAGTATTTTAGCGTGCTAAATTGTGATAATTGTTCCTTGAAGTGACATGATTGTATATATGAAATATGTGAGAAGGTGTATTTAATTGAATTGTATGAAAATAATAATAATAAAAAAAAATAAAAACATGCTTAATGTGTTAGTTTTCCATGCCAATAATGCTTAATAATTTGTTAGAAATTTTATGTGGAAGCATGTTAATTTTGTTAAAAATTCTCTTCATTTCCAAAGTATTAAAAAGACATGTAATATGCACACAAGAATTGGGCATGAAAAAAAAGGGAAAGTGTTTTGAAAATAAAATTGAAAGGGAATTTTGGGAAGAAATTTGAGAAAATGGTTTTGAGAAAGCCCGGTCGCCGCGAAATCACCAAAGGGCCGGTGTGTTAATATAGGCTAGAGGGAACTAAGGAGATTGCCCTAGCGTGGTTGAACTATCTGGGCCTCAAATGACGCTGCGGAGGTACCAAAGGTCAGGGACAATAGTCAATCCTTCTCTCGTGTCGCTGCGGAGTCACCAAAGGGCGGGTTATATTAACAGTTTGTGAAAGTATGAAAGTTTTCTAAAAATGAGAAGTGACATGCATGACATTGCATTCATGGCATGACATTCATTTGTTTTGAACTTGCAGAATTATATTGTATTTTCTCCGGTTTAGCACGACCCCTCTCCCTATTGTCCTATTCATTATTTGGGTTCACGGGGTCACAAAAGGTGCATATTAGATACTACCTACTGAGCTTTATGCTCACCCTATTATTTAACATTTTTCGGGGCTCGGAAAAGAAGTGGCGGATGACAATCCCCCGAAGCTTGAAGAAGATTAGAAATTGTATTTTATTATCTTTTGTATCCTAGTCCTTCTTTTTTTTTTTTTGTATAGTCTCAAACTATGTAAAAGAGTAATCATTTTTGCAAATCATGGCCTGTAACATAACTAAGATACTTGATTATTTTTATTGTAAACTGAGACTATGTAAATGCTTAAGTTGATTGGGATGACGATGACGGGCTAACTTGGGGAGATTGTTGATGTTGTAGTGTTGGGAAATGTATTATACTTCTTTTGTATTGTGTGTTGGGGCAGGTTGGATAGGTCTTGAAAGGCCATTGCATTTTTTTCATTTGAACAGGTTGTTGTAGGACCATTTTTAGTGGAGGTTATGCCGAAATTTTTTAGTATCAGTTTAGGTCGTTGCACTTATTTTGTTTCTTGGACTAATCCTAATCTAGTATCCCACCTTAGCAGAGTTGAAAATAACCCAAATTGTTAGGTCTGACTTTCTACATTCACATGGAGATCCAAGGACTGATGAGATATTTAGATGACCCAAATTTGTAAGGTCTTTCTTTCTGCATTCACATCGCATGTCATCTGAATGCTCCTATGGTCCTGTCTCTCTCTCTCTCTCTCTCCACGTTAAGTGAGCAGATCATATAACTAATTAAATTTAAAAAAATTCTGAAAGTATTTTGAAAACTGAATTCAAATAGAGAATTGATGTTGGATTAAGATAAGGATTGATGATCTTTATGTCGATCTTTCTTGAAAATTACTTTCAGAAATTGAACCAAACACGTATTCACACCACATGGCTAGTCTGCTTGCCATCTCATTTATCAGCCTTTTGTTGGGATTTTCCCTTTGTTATTTTCATTAAAGATTAGAATGGTAGGAAAAAAAACGACCCAATTCATGGGCATCTTAGTCAGTCTGGGCATCATCACCTTCAAAGATCACGCATATCTCTAGCCAACACAACAATTGCTCTTATAGTAAGGAATTAGATTTTTTTTTTGCGACACTCACTTAATATGACACCTAATAAATCGGTGGAAGGGATTGGGATGATAGGTTCACTGAAATTATGAACCAATTTCCATTAATAAGAAAATGACTCCTCTAATGTTGACCAGCAGAGACTTCTATGTAAGGTAAGAGCTTTACGTCAAGGTTCATTTTCAACTAAATTAAATTTGATGAAGTTTCCCAGAATAAAACTGGAGAATATTTTTCCATGACTTGATCAGTGACAGAAGAAGTGTCTTTCTTAGAAGGCTAGTCAGCAATACGTTCACACTAGCCTGGATACTAACTTGAAGTTGTTGAACACGGCTATCTTACGTAATATAGTGCGCAAGTAATTCATGAGTGGTTCATATTCAACTTCAACTTATATATAACACCATCAGCAACATGAGCTGAGATATGATGAGGATGAAGAAGCATATCTTCATTTCACTTCTAGTCTCGTTCAGCCTTCTGTATCAATTAAATGCCGAACTTACAGCAAATCCAAGTACAAGGATTGGTGTTGTGAAGGAAATTCAGGTCGGAGTGATTCTAGATATGGGATCATTGGTCGGGAAGGTTGTTAATAGCTGCATCAGCATGGCAATATCTGATTTTTATGCTCTTAACACACACCACACAACAAGGATACTTCTTCACATCAGGGATTCCAAGGGACAACCCCTGCGTGCTCTGTCTGCCGGTGAGTTTTTGTTTTACACATCACCATGAGTTTTGATTACTACCCTAAGCTTTCTTGTTTTGAATTGTCATTCATTTATTATAGAGTCAATTTGGTTGGCCTCATATGCATTCAAATTGACTTGTGGCTTCTTTTGCCACACAAAAAGAAAACCCCCCATTTGACTTGTTTACCATATATTTTTCAAAATTAATGAAGTAAATAACTGCTTTCTTTACCCTTTATTGCAGCTCTTGATCTGTTGGAGAATATGAAGGTGCAAGCAATCATAGGCCCAGGAACATCACCTGAAGCAAAGCTCTTGGCTGCATTGGTGGACAAGGCCAAAGTTCCTATCCTTTCTTTTACTAGGACTCATCCTACATATCCTAATTACCTTGTTCAACTTACACAAGATCAAACCCTTGAATTCGATGGCATTGCCTCCATTGTAGAATCATTTCAATGGAGGAATGTCATCCTTATTTATGAGGAGGGAGAAATTATTTCAAATTTGGCCGATTTGTTCCAAGAGAAAAACATTCGTATTGCTTATAAGAGTGAAATTTCTCCATCAACCACTAATGAACAAATCCTCCAAGAGCTCCATAATCTCACGAGTACTCTGCATACAACAATATTTGTTGTGCATGCATCACCTTCTCTAACGTCACGTCTTTTCTTAAACGTCAAAAGGGAAGGAATGATGAGCGAAGGATATGTTTGGATTATAACTGATAAGACGATGGAACTCTTGCATTCAATGGATTCTTCGGAATTCATTGAGTCAATGCAAGGCGCACTGGGGTTCAAGTCTTATATTCCACCATCAAGCGAGCTCCGCAACTTCACTCTAAGATGGAGAAGGAAGTTTCGTACTGATGAACCAAACATGGAAATGACAGAGTTAAATGTGTTTGGCATATGGGCATATGATGCAATTGGGGCACTAGCAAGGGCAGTGGAGAGGGTAGCGGATAAGATTTCTCAAACTAAAGAACAAAATGCTGCATCGAACATGATGGACTTGGCCAACATTGGAGCTTCTCAAAGTGGCTCAATAATTCTAAATGAGATATTGCAAATTAGATTTAGGGGTCT
>JAOTQH010000007.1:2148809-2159168 GCA_025631255.1 Cornus kousa | reverse complement strand
TTACTAATTCACTATAGAATAAGTTTTTCACCAAAATAAAAAATACTGATCCAGGTTATATTAAAAAATATCAATTATTGAAAGGCTTTGGTATCAATAACCAAGGGCCGACTTCACTCTATTGGACCCACCATGTAAACGGACATTAAGGAGCCTAGTTACCATGAATTTATTATATTTAACAATGTTTGGTGAGAAAAGGTTTGAAAAAAATACTTTTCCAAAAAATATTTTTTCCTTAATTTGAAAAAAAAATTCATAAGAAATTGCCTTTCAATCGCATAAAAAACTTGAGTGCAACGATGCTATAAAATATCGACAACACTAGAAAAAAAGAAACGAAAACAATTTTGAAACTTTGAAGCAAAAATGAGAAAAGGAAAATATATACATATACCTATATATATATATATATATATATATACACACATAGGAAAATTGATCATTCAAACATAGGATAATTCGTGTCAGTGTTCTCCATTTTGTTGTGACACAAAAGAAACATTTCTATCAGATGTAAATAAATGTTATACCATAATGTTAAGAGGAATAAAGTAAATATAAACCTAACCATTAGACACTTTCTAAATAAATACAGGTTCTCAAATTGATAGCACCAAGCCTACATACAGTAAATAATTATGTACAAAAATGTAATTAAAACCTTAGAATATTTAAAGCTGTGAGGTACTGTGCTAAAAATGGTAGCACGTGGGTTTGTACAAACA
This sequence comes from Cornus kousa, assembly GCA_025631255.1. Classification (NCBI taxonomy): domain Eukaryota; kingdom Viridiplantae; phylum Streptophyta; class Magnoliopsida; order Cornales; family Cornaceae; genus Cornus; species Cornus kousa. Next base: position 2,158,440 of record JAOTQH010000007.1, on the reverse strand, counting down.
TCAAAGCATGGCAGACAAAACCGGGACCAAGAGAAAGATTAGGTAGGTTATAAATATAACTATATCTGTGTATACTTTATACTAGTATTTTATTTCATATTGAAACCATCTTTAAAATATGAGCCATATAAATTGGAATTTAAAATTTTCAGTAGAAAATAGCATTTACATTTTTATTCAGTGATAAAACAAAATTAAAAATATACATACATTATGAGGAAATAAAGATGATGTTTTTCATCTCCTTCATTTCAACTTTTTCATCACTTATCGGAAATGGAGAATAAGAGAATCAAATACGTATTTGTGTGTTTCTAAGCTTTAGAGTGGATGTAAGTTTATTCGAAACTACATAAAAATAAATAAATTGAAAATTCAAAGACGTACACATTTGGAAGTTGTTTAACTTGATTCTTAGTAACATGTGAATGATGAAAAAAATAAAGGACAAATATGCATCAAATCATACTATTGCCATGTCCCAATCACAAGCAATGATGATGATGATATTGAAGATCACATTACAAGAGTGGAAGTCATGTGTAGTTCTGCAATGTGATCTCATCTGTGTAGGAGGAGGACCCTGCTAATGATTTTAGTGTTAGGACATCCACAAGCAAATACAGCAAGGTATGCTACATTTCTCCAATTATTCATCAACTTTTTTTCCCACGAGCTCAGCCTTTTTCTATAAAGCAAAAATGCATTCACTTCCATCTAACTCCATACAAATGTGAATGTGTGTTTTTGTGTGTGCGCGGGTGTATAACACTATCTATTGCAGGACCCAGGAAGACACACTACCTTACCCATGTTGTCTCCCGTGCTTTTTATTCTATTTCTTTGGTGTTCTGTGCAGAATACAATCCTGAATCCTATTATTATCCTGATTCTTGGTGCCAATAACAAGTATGAGGTACAAGCCAACCATTGAATTGAAAAGAAAAAAAACTAAAAAAATTCTATTATAAAGAGTAAGAAGATTTATAGATGTATTGGGTAAAAATATCAAAATTTAATATAATAACGGATATATGAACAAACAAGCACATGCCACACAATAATGGCGTTTTCATTTCTTACTGATTGATTCTGATTAATATCCTTAATATAATTATGGATGTAAACAAACAAACACATGTCCTGTTGATGCAATTTTTACCACGTGAATCATCAGCAAAACAAAGCACAACATAATTCAAAAGGACTGTCAATCAAATAAACGGTGGACACAAATCTAGTTGTTTAGACCTAGATTATTGAACACTGAACAAAGATTAACTCTAATCAAAATGGATTTAAATAATGAAATGAAACTAACTTTCAAGTAACGATATAAAAAGAGAAATTAATTTTTCAAGTAGAAAAATCAATACAGATAAAAGGAAAATTAAACATGGTTAAGAAGGTGGTCGATTGACTGGTGATATTGATGCTTGACCCTCTTCTGCCTCACTTTATCAATGCTCTTTGCTTTATTTCAAGGTGACAATGACATAACCTACATGGGTAGGACACAACAATAATCTAAACTGGTGCTGGAATTGAAAGGCTAAAGTCATTTGATCTCTATGGGATTGGACGATGGTTAGTCTTTAGGGATCTAATTAAACCTCCTAACCTACATGGGTAGGTCACACATTTTTACATCATCAATCTAATACTACATTAGTTTCATTACTTACACTTGAATAGCTAAAATGGGTGTGGGGTTGAAAATAATTAAGACAAGATGTGTTACATGGAATGCTAGTAACTTGGTACAATTAATCTATATCTATAATGCTGAAAAGACAAATCTATTACAAAATCAGTAAACTACTCATATGTAATGTGACAATATGTTAAACAACTAATAAACATGTTCGTACAATGAACCTGTGGCCCTGTGTAAAGTTGTAGGATAATATCAGTCATATAGTTGTCCATATACCAATAGAAAGATCCAATAGCTATTGCAGCCCCTGCCTTGCAATGCACAAAAAGTGATGCCTGTATGGAAATACAAGAAATGATAAACTAAGAAATGGGCAGATTCATAAAACATTGGAAGTAGCAACTATTGGAAATAAAATGAGAATACATACATACATACATATATATATATATATTAGATAGTTCGACAATGTGCAGGGAATAACAATAATTGCACCGATGGAAAATATTAACATAGTCCACAGTAAGTGTAAAACTCGTAGAAGAAAAAGGTCAAAAATTACTGAGTTGAGATAGTATGGACCTACCATATGTCTCCTCATTGAACCTGACACTCAAAAACGGGGGTACGAAATGATGGAGCTTCTGGTGCCTGCCTAAGAAAAATTAAAATGCTATTTCTTGAAGAACTTGAAGCGTCTTCTGATGAACCTGAATGCAAGATTAAAGAGTGAATTATTGAAAAAGTAACCTGGTATCAGCAACAGCATGGTAATTAGATTCTACAGGACTTGATTTAACAAGACTGCTTGCACATTATGACTAGTGGAAACAAACTACAACCTTTACATTGCCAAAAGGCTGATAAAGGGCAACCAGATTTAATTCAAAAGATGGATGAGTCAATCAAGTACTACAATCCATAGGCCAAAACCAATTGCGCTACTTACTTTACCTATTTATTCTTGTCATATTAAAATATTTACTGTAACTATTCAAAAATCTTCTGCATGAATATTGGAAAGGATATACATTTTCTTTGGTATGAAACATTATCATTAAGAATATAGATTGCTCATCATTTTGAGGAGAAATACACACGCGAGCATGCATGCACACACAAAGAGACACGAAAATAGAAAGATATGAGCGCTGTGAGGCATTAAAGAAGTTACCCATTCCAGATGTTGTGCTGTGATACCAGAGACATTTCCAGAATATATACCACCCAACACCTAACAAGTCCCAATAAAATAAGGGAAGATCAGCGTAGATCAAAATTCCATGCCTATTTTTGCAATAAGTAGAGGATGTGTTAAAAGCAATTGCTTATATGGAAATCACATTGAATAACACTTCATTTTTAAATAATTGGCACCTAGGCAGTTTGAAGCCCATGTGAGATAGAGGATTTGTTAACAGCTGATTAGGTTTAACTTCAACATCGGGAGTCCTTCTAAATGGTTTGCTTTTAGCTATTCAATTCTTGAAACTTCACTTGGCTTGAAACAGTCGAGGCACCAATCTATATTAAACTAAGAGCATATGCGGAAGTGAGCAGTACCTTGGAAACAGTTTCGAGAAACATGCCAGGACGTACAGGTAGTGGTTTGCGTCCTGAAACACTAGCCTGGAAATCATAACAAGAGGAGTCACTTAATCAAAATACCAATGCTGACGATCCTTACATCAAATGTAGCAGAGCTTACCCTTCCTGCTAAACCACTAGAAACCATATCACCAGTACTTTCCTCATCGCTGCTGGAGTTATCTGCACCTTCATCCTTTCCTTGCATTACATTTTTTATCATGTCCTGTACAGTTCTCCCAGGTCTCAGAGCAACAAGCTTAGTTAAAAAGTTCACCTGCAATGATGCAACATTTGTAACCTCTTTATTAAGAAAAAATTACACTTAAACAGTTCACCGTGGTTTTCAGATGTAGTGAGGAAATTCTTTACTAACATAATTCATTAAAACAACTAAGACAAGTCATTGAAAATTAGATGGATCTCATTATTCATTTCAGAAATCAAATGCATAAACAAGTACAGACCTCTGATTCAGGGAGAGTATTTAAACCTCGGTCATTTCTTTCGTCTAATATGCCACCACCCATCATATTTCGAGCTTCCTCTCTGATTAAAACAAGCCTAGCAAGCAACTTTCTATCAGGAACAACAGGCCGGGTTTCCATTGTCTGCGAAAAATTGAATATAGGGTGATGGAATACAATCACTTGAACTTTGGATTCACAATCCATTGGAAAACATCCAATGAAACCAAGTGTAGCCAACTTTATATCCATTGTTCAGTAACTGAGAAGTTAAAAAAAAGCCACTTAAGCATTAATACTGGATCCATGATGAAAATCAAATATTTTCGAAGAAGAAGAACTACAAGGTTTGTGATCCAGGTAAAAGATATACCGTGAATAAACCATTGCACATTACTACTACAATCATCAAGAAAACAAGCTCTGTTTGACAGGATGAAAATGAAATCACAAGAAGAAAGGTCCAGGTTGTGCAATACTTTATTAGGCTGCATTTCATTGTAAACTATATTACTGAAAAATATGCATAAGAGAGAAAATGGGGCAGTGTCTTCAATGCAACGGTAAAACCGTTGGTCCAAGTATGAGAAAGCGGGTTGTGAAATCTACGGACAGTCAAAGTGAAAGAGGTGAATTACACCTAAAAGTGTGTGAATAAGTCTTATTGATATAATTTGAAACTAACTTTTCAAATTACAGATAATCTTTGTTTAGAATTCAGTTAAATAGTTTGATTATTCAACTCAATTGCAATCACATAAACATATAAAACAATGAATAAAATAAGGCAGAGATGCAATATTTTTACATGGAAAACTCTAAATGGGAAAAAACCACAGGTCCTAGTCCTAGAAGATCAAATCCACTATGTGAGAAAGAAGTTACATACTAAGTCACCAGACTCTTAAGTTCACTAGCCCAAGAATCACCTAGTCCCTCCCGACTCAGACTTATGTGGTTGTGGACAACAACTTATAACTTTGACACACAATAAATCCCAAATTTTGAGTAGGAAATTGCTAACACACGATTCATATTCCTAACACAGGTTCAAGTGTGTCAACCGCCACTTTGATTAACAAAAAGCAAAGGTTAGGTATGTACATAGTCTATCACTCCTAGCACACTGAATTGAAGGGATGGTCACTATATATTGACCATTTCTTTTGCATTTGCATTGAAAAGAAATAAAAATAAAAAAGCAAGAGCAAGAACTACAGTAATAGTCAATGGTTCGGTATGACCCTTCTGAAACAACAAAGGACAAAGAAAGTGACTTCCCTCGCTTTCATTCGGTCATTTGATCTATGGAATTCGAGCATGCAAGCAACATCAACTGGCAAGAATACAAGGGAATTGTGTGGTTTGGCCCACTGATACAAGGCCACATGTACTCTAGCAAGCGCGTGCGCGCGCACACACATGGGGCAACATAAGCGAAACACAATCTTAACCTCAAAAGGTCAAAATAAAACTATCTAATATGAGCCCCTTGTTATCATAACATATTACAATTCTACATGCTTGATTACAAACCAAAAGTTGCAAAGAGAAGCATGCATGTCCTTTTTATTGATTACCTCCAGTAAGTCATCAGCCTGATTAGCTATATCATTTAAGTTTGCCCCTGGGAGTTGAACTTTTGTGCCATTCTTGCTTTGAAATACACCACCACCTGCAGCTACTCGGCGAAGTAATTCATGTCTGCTTTCTTTCTGGGGAGTTCTACAGAGAAGCCCAATCACTTGAACCTAGAAAAAGATATAACTTGTAAACATAGAATTTAACACAACATAAGGATTAAATTCACCTTTTGACCAAAATAGTATCAATTATTTGCGAAGTATCCTTACATGAGGGGGGCACTTTTTTGTAAGATGGGATAACACGGTCTCCTTGATCACCTCCAAGAGTGACTTACGCTGGACAAATACAGATGGTAACTTGTCAAAATTCATCACTGAAGTTCACAATTACGTTTGATTGAAAGATTAAAATACTGCAACAACAGAATTATCTGAAGAGAAGAACAAAATGTAATTACTAGAAAGGCAATGAGCTTCAATTCAATCAAATATAAGCTAAAACAATAAAAAGTGTGATAATTGTGTGAGACGAAGAAGCAAAGATGAAACACAGGAGAAAAGAAACCCCAATATGATCATGGACAGCACCCATCTCACTCATGATTGCTATAATAGTTATTGGCATCAGCAATATGTCTGGGGGCAACCATCCATCAATGTCCCAGAGTCAGGATAAAAATATACATCTACCTGCTGCAAACCTAAACTACCATGACCTAAGCAATACAAAGCAAGAAAATTAGATTATGTGTGTTCCCATAGCATCATTTTGTAAACCCACCACCACCCCTCCATCCCCCCCCCAACCCCCCCCCCAAAAAAAAAAAAGGCTAGAACCATGATTATATTATACACATGATGGAATAAAATATTGAATTTGTCTAACTCTCAAAAGATTTTGCAACTAACTTCATTATGACAGTCATTTTTGCTGGTTTCTAAATAAATTTTTCATTTTATTTTCATTTTTTATATAATTGTAAATACCTAATGGTAGTCAATAAATAATTGGTTACTTGTTATTCATTTAAACATGAAAGCATATAAGATCCAGGAGACAGGATTAATACTTAGAACTGAATCAGGTATGAACTAGGCATGCAGCCTCTCTGACAAATGACTCAAAGGGTAACACAAGCAACACTATGGTTAAGACAATTAGTAGTAATCTCTTGAAGTGGGTAGTTCTGATCAATATAATAACTCAATCCCTATGTATTCAGACTGATCAGGGGGCCTACTCTCCAGCCTGAAAACTGAAAACCTCTTTTCACAGCAGAAGTGACGGACAGCAGTGGGAAAGGTGAACTTTGTGCCCTAGCCTTAAAGCATATTAGTCCCATCTCGTGGCATCTAGCATGACCATGATTATGATAGTTATACTGACTAGTTGCAACATTCAAATTCAATTAATAAAAGACAACAACAGATTTTTTATAACTGATGATGATAATGACAACCAAAACAATGATTGTAATAGTTAAGAAGATGGTGTGATTATGAAAAAGATTATAATATTTGACCAACCGAAAAACGAAACCATCAAGATAATGATGATAGATGCCTCTTCCAAAGTATCAAAAGACAACGGAAAGTTAAGATACCTTATCATCCTGGTCTTTTTCAGCAAGTTGGATCATGTAATCCAGGGCCATCATAAATCCCGACTCCATCTGATCAACTCTCTTCCCGATAACCCCTTGTGCAGCCAACTCCACTGCCACCTGCTCAGATGCTTCATCCATGTTCATATCTTCTAACTGTGCCCATGCGTAAATATTAATCAGTTGTTAACTTAGAATATATGAAATTGTTAAGAACAAGGAATGAGCTTTGTAAAGAGCACAAAAAGCACTAATAAGGAAAATATGAAACACATAAACCCATCTACGTCCCATAACTTGGTTCCAAGTCAAAATCCTAGGATGAATCATGTCTGAAACTAAATTACAACCATTCATAGATAAAATTTGAGAATGATGCTATTTCAAATAGGCAGGCATATTCAAATAAAAGCCACAAAATGGGCCATGTCAACCACAAAAAATTGGCACTACCAATTCAACTGAAAAATTAAGGGCTCTAACTTACCAATAATTTGACATTCTGCATGACAGCCATTGCAATGCAGTGATGACAATTCAAGCTAATATTAGGAAAATTGCTTGAAATAAAAATAAATAAATGAATAAATAAATAAAAATTACCCCTTTCTTCTCTCTCTACCAGTCTCAAAACCTTGACCTGGGGCTTGGGAGTCATGACCCAAGCCACTAAGACAAAGGTGGACCAGTAAAGCAAATTTTTTTTTTTTTTATGATAAGTAAAGAATTTTACTTTGGATTTTGCTTGAAAAGATCTCTAGCATGGATTGTTATAATTCTGCTTCACAATTGATCAATAAGAATTTAAAATATGGACATAAACCCATTCTCATGCTGGAAATACATATGTTCACTGTTTAATTACGGTGGCCGCCTAGATACTTGGAGTGATGCCACAAGTCAAGTTAATGCCAGTTCAGAGAAAAGAAAAAAGAAAAGGAAGAAGAAAGAAAAAGGCATTCATTATTCAATTTTGAAGTTTCTATTATGCAGTTGAAGATCCAACCAGATTCCATGCGGAACTCAAAAATTCCTTGTTTAGGACTTGGACAGAAAAAATTAAAAAATTTAATAATAAAATCAAAATTATAATTAAAATATGAATTCATTCAAAAGAATTTTGTTTCGATTGGAAATAATTTTATTATCTGAAGTACAACATATTGTATGACATGAGGCTCCTCATTGCAAATATGGTATTTGTATCCATTATATCAAAATAAGTAGCATAATTTCCAAAGAAGTGAAATGATGCCAAAAAATAAATGATGCTACAACGCTAGATCATATAGAAGATAATTGGAAATGCGCCGACTAGAAAGTGAAACAGAAACCACTAGTAAAATAGGCATACATTATACTACATTTTTTTTACATTTGGACAAAATCAGATTATTGAATAGAAAACATGAAAACAAGGTTTTATGTACAATTGAGATTCTTGATATATACCATCCAAAAAAATAAATTCTTGATATATCATAAAGAATGAGCTCATTTTCTCATATCGATATGGTGGCTTGGAGGCATGTCAACTCGAAAACCAAAAGTAGGCATGTTTTGGTTGGGGAAATGCTGAGAAAAAGAAATGAAAACTAAAAAGGAAAAAACACATTACACGGTAAAGCAGTTACATAACTATGATTCTTTGGTTGAGACACGTGATTTATAGAAAGATTGGACTGCCACAAGAAAATTATAAACAGACAAGGTTGACAATGTGTTTGCCGTACATGAAAGATCAAATTTGAACAAAGTTTGCACATACGCATGAATTTTTTTTCCAGTATATCTATAATTATTTAAACATTTTTCCCCAACTGCTGTTAGAAAATTTCTTATTTCAAAAGGGAAACACATTCATGCAATGTTTTATGTGCCTAACTCACATCACACAACTCCGATATAATGAAAACAAGTCTTTCTACATTGCATGATGTTGGGTGATATGGAAACCCCGTTAAAAGAATTTAGAGTAGGATGTTTAGGGTTCATCATCTGCTTATACAATCACCAATGTCACATTCTGAAACTAGAAATATGGGCGCAGGTACAAACATGCAAAAATTCTATGAAATCCCATTGAAGGTCCAGGGTTTAGGGTTTAAGATTTAGCTACAAGAATAGGAAAAAATTGAATGTCAAAAGAAATGTGTGTGTTAAAAGAACCGTTTAAATCAAGATCCTCTCACAGTAGATATATAGGCACCAACTTTGAGACTCAAGTACTTGCACAGTTGACCTACCGAGTCCTTCAGGAAATTGACAAAAAAGATTATCAAGAAAATCAAGAATTAGATGAGAAGGGTGAATAACATACAAGTTTGATCATCTCTTCAAGAACAGACGTGACCTGATCACCTCCTTTGAGAAGAGCTTCGTACTGGGCAGTGTCCAATTTGGGGTTTTCTGGTTCTCGCCTTCTACTCCTGTATTGCGCGTGTAATTCCCGCTCTGAGAAGCCTCCACCGACCTCGTAACTGACACACATGGCCAAGATTTTCCGATTCTTGGACTGTTTTGGTTGCCGGTGGTGGTGAGTAGGAAAATGGTACGACGGTGAGGCTAGGAAGAATAATAATGGGGGAGAGGGAAGATGGGAAGAAGAAGTGATTGGTGTTGGAGTGGAATACATGGGAGAACAGGCGGGAAGAGGAAAGTCCTCCGTAATGCTATTATGGTGTTGGGTTTAAGGTTCTGTAGACTGTAGTTTGGATATCTGGGTAGAGC
>JAOTQH010000007.1:2096124-2116720 GCA_025631255.1 Cornus kousa | reverse complement strand
AATCAGCCCCACACTTGATTCTTTCCACACAAGTTACTCCTCTGTTTCCTCTGTTTGTTGCACCTTCTTGATCTCTCTCTCTCTCCTCTCCTCCTCCTCATCATCCAGAACACTCAAGAACCTCAAATTCTCTTATAATTCATACTCATCCTCGTGAATTTTTATCTTGGTCCCCTATTTCTCTCATTTCACACTCTCTTCTATCTCTAGTCCTTCAAATTCAACATGGATAGACAATTCTTTCTCAATGCCGGAGTTCCACTCCCATTACACTTCGACCCATCGCTGACACCCACCTGTCAAACTCCTTATTTGGCCCCTGAACTGAATTGCTCGTCGGAGCAATCTTCCGATTACATTTTTTTCAATCCCAGTTGGGACAAGTCAATGGACCCGTACACTCACTTCGAGTCAGCCCTCAATTCAAAGGTATCATCACCCGCTACCTCCAATTCAGCCATGTCAAATGACACTTTCGCAATCCGTGAACTGATCGGAAAACTGGGCAACATTTGCCCCACCGGCGACATCTTGCCGCAGTCTCAGCCGTTGCCAGCAGCGGCTCCTTACATTGGTGGTTCAACTTCAAATAATAGCACTAACACTTCATCTTATAAAACACTTGTGACTTCACCTCCAAAGTCAAATTTGCCAATTATGAATCAATTTGTCAAAGAAAACATACCAAATTTGGGAAGCTCAATGCCAATTCCGAATCCCACTTTGCCGGAAGTCTCGGTCGATCATGGGTTCGCGGAGAGGGCTGCAAAGTTTTCATGCTTCGGCAGTAGTAGTTTCAATGGTCAAATGAGCCAATTTGGGTTGAATAGTAGTGAATTCTCGTATGGTAGATCAAGTCCATTAATGGGAGGAGCTAAGTTGCCCAAAGTTACTAGCAGTCCTTCTCTCAAGGCAGTTGGATCTCCAATGGGTGTTCAGGAAAACAAGAATTGTGCACAAACCCATATGGAAATTCTGTCTGACAAGAAATTCAGCAAAATTTCAGCTTCTACTGCATCAGATCCAACTGAATTCGCCGGTTCTATTAAGGACTCCCCTGCTTCTGAACATATCCCAAGTGGGGAAACTGGATTTAGAACTCCAGCTGATTCCAATTCTAGGAAAAGAAAATTGGTTTCAAGAGGAAAATCCAAGGACATTGCAGAATCCCAGCCTGCAAATGCCAATGCCACCAAGGTATATGACACAAAGTCAAAGTGATCATAATTTTCGTTTTTAAATTCATTTGAGAATCTGATAAATGCGGGAAATTTTCCATTTCAGGTATGTGAAATGGAGGATGATTTGAATTCAAAGCGATCAAAAATGACGGAAGGTAATGGAAATGGAAATGGTGGTGTTAAAACAGAGGAGAGTAGTGATAGTGCAGGGGATAAAAGAAAGAAACAAGCCAAGAGCAACCCAAAGCCTCCTGAGCCTCCAAAGGACTACATTCATGTAAGAGCAAGAAGGGGTCAAGCTACTGACAGCCACAGTCTGGCCGAAAGAGTAAGAACCACAATTCCATTCTCTCTCGTTATTCATAACATCCCACCACGGCAAGTTTTAACATTTTTTAGGATTGCCATTTTGGGTATTTGGCTAGGTTCGAAGGGAGAAGATCAGTGAACGAATGAAGCTTCTCCAAGACCTTGTACCGAGCTGCAATAAGGTGTGAAAATTTGCTAATTTTGAAATATTGATCATACATAAGCTCTCAAGTAAGATTAGATCAATGAGGGGTCCATTACTAACTTGGCCATGGAAACTGAAATTGCAGGTAACAGGGAAAACACTAATGCTGGAGGAAATTATAAAGTATGTACAGTCATTGCAACGACAAGTTGAGGTAAATTAACAATAATCAACTGCTGTCATAATGCAGAGGATGGTGATCGCAAATTCTACTTTTGTTGAATGGGTATTTAAATTTTTTTTGCAGTTCTTGGCTATGAAGTTAGCTTCAGTGAATCTAAGGACGGACACTGAAATGGATAGCCTCCTTCCTAAGGATGTAAGTTCATAAAAATTCACAAAAATGGCTTTCTATAGCTACTATGATTTTTTCTGAAATTGGGTTGCTGGGACCATTCCAAATGACAGATATTTCAGCCAAATGGCTCCTCGACGCAGCCAATATATCCATTAGGTACCCGAGCATCATCGCCTTTCTATGGCCACCAGCACCCCCAGCAAAGCCGACCACAAGTACATATCAGTGTTTCTAATGGGGCAGTGACGCCATGCTCAGTGGACCCATTTAACACCACATTATGCCGAAACATAGGCATGCAATTGACTCCAGTTGATGAATTTGGCCGAAGTCTTCCACAGGTAATTAATTTTTCACTACTAACTCAACAATAAACTTATAATTTCTACAAACACTTAGAAGTATATCATCTTTTTTCGTCATCTAATTCTACCTTTCAATTGATTATCTCCAGGTTCCTGCATTCTCTGAAGATGGCCTGCAAAACATTTTTGAGATGGGTTTTGGCCAGGACCAAAACCATGATTCAGCATTTCATTCACAAAGCTTTCATGGTGAGGAAGAAACTATTTTGAAGAGATTCAGTGTTATCTTTAGGAACTTAGACACTAATATTAAGTCATGACTTATACTATAATCTGTTCCATGCAGGCTCAAATCAAACATCCCCATGAAAATTGAGGCTCTGATCACCGTCCATTTATCCTTAATTCAAGGTCCAGAGGAAGAGATGGTCTGCTGTATATAGAGGGAGATTTTAGTTATGAGTATTGTATGCATTGCCAATCCATCTTTAGGTCGAATCAAGAGAGCAATTCTTCTGGTATATCATTTTTATTTTACTTTTTGTCAATCATTTTGTCTTCCTCCTTTCTTTTGGGTGAGTTTTCTTTTTAGTATCCAATGTATAATCCTAGAAACAATTCTATATATTAGTGCATTGTCCAATAGCACCACATTAAGCTATATTTCCACTAGAAAATGAGAAATGAAAATTCCATGAGCTTTCAGTTTCCAAACCAATGGACAAGGTTACAAATTACTTAAAAATAACATAATTTTGGCTGTTTTATTATTATTATCATTATTATTTATTATGGTCGTATCATTTGTTCTATGTTGCATTTTGGCAGGCTTGATTTTAACTCATGTTGTAACCAGCTGTGTGATTGGACTCGTATGCTGTCTTATTGTCTAAGATGAATGATTAAGACATGGATTAGCTAGTTTGAGCTGGAGTCGACCATAATGTGCCCCTGTAATTTTCATAAATTAACCATAAAGAGAAGTTTCTATTCTCTTTTTCACTGTGCACAGAAAGAAACAATGAAACACAGGTAATATATATACACAGGTTTGATGATCCAATAAGACCATTAAAGAACATGTTATATTGGGTTTGGTGATTTTCTGACTAGACACAGTGAATCAGAGGGCTTTAGCATTTAAAATATTGTGAATAGGGAAAGTTATTATAGTGGAGTTCAGGGATGGAACGATACCCTTGGATATAGTTTAATCATGTCATGAGAGGTGGTTAGTAAAAATCCAGTTTTAGGGGGTTTAACCAAAGATTTTTTAGTTGCAGCTTTATCGTTTTTATAATTGGGAGTAGTATTATTGGTCTCTAGACTAGCGTGATTAAATTATCCCAAAGATTCTTTGAAAATGATATAATCATTCACAGAAGAGTTAAACGACAAATTATAATATTGGAAAGGTTCGGTGGTAGACTAGTCACCAAAAAGTTAAAAAACACAGCAATCATATCATGAAATGTGTCTGTCTATAGGATTATAAATTTCTCATATTATTATAATAACTTGGCTGTTTTGTTCAAGCTTAGGTGTTTTTTACTGGATTGAGTACCCTAATGATTTTTGGTTGCAAGGGGAGCTGCACTTGACAGGAGCTTAGAAAATGCTAGTGTAGTTTTGTTTTTTTTACCTCTATGGGATTTAAAAAATAATAAAAAATAAAAAAATCATTATTTTATATATTTATGAATGTTATTAAAATCAGAGAGTGGTTTTTCTGGGGGCAGGTTTGTCCTAGTCTATTTGCATTTGTATTATCAGTATGCCCTATCAAGTTTATGACTAGGAAGCCTCTTCCAATACTTTAGTTTTGTTAAATCCATCATATGTCTTCATTCAAAGCATGATATTGAAGTGTGTGCCTGTGCCCTTGAGTTTTAAAGAAAAAATAATTTATTCAAAAACTCTTGAAACTATTTTTGTGCCAACTGATAATCAATCACCATATATGTGCACTGAGAATTGAGAAAGTAAATGAATAAGCTAGGCGCTCCTATGTGCAAGGTTCTTCTTTAAATGCAAAGTGGCGAGTGTAGAGTGATTTCAACAACATAATGTAAATGTAAATGTAATGAAATATTATAGGTTAATTAGGTAGGCATCATCGATAGCGAAATGTCTCCATTAACAGTGGGAGATTTCCAGGTGAATTGTCACATCTAATTCCTCAATTTCATGTCCTTTAAAGGACACACTTGAAGCCCCAGCAAATCAATTTGCTGCTAAAACGACAAGAAAATGAAGTCCTACCAAGAAAGATCGAATCTGAAGGGGGATTTGGTGGGTTTATTAGGGTATAAATAAGAGTGATTTATTAGAGTGGGGGGTGTCACATTAACTACATTGTCACTGTTGTAGTGCCCTTTCTTTCTTTTCAGGCTTCCACTTTGGGTGGGGGTATTTTCCATTGTAGGGGAGAAAAAACACAGGCATCATTTCTTTCACCAACATCAACACATCATGATCTCCAACTGTGAGCATTTGTGCTTTTCTGCAATTTGGAAGTTCTGTACCTACACAAGCTATGCTATCTCTTCTACTAATAATTTTGTTTGGGACGCGTTTATTTGTGTCACCATTACACATTATTTCTTTGTTGGATATATGAAATATTTATCATTTTTGGAGTTACTTAGGTAAGCGAAAGTGAAAAATTTGTGAAGTCCAATTCTGGGACAAAATGCACCCAGGTGAAATTCAACAGTGGGGATAATGCAAATGTCAGCATTGCCAAATGCATATAAAGCATAGGGAAAATTGTAAGAAATATATATATATATAAAATCAACTTTCATAATTTTGTAGATTACCCCCTCAAACATAACCCCCTTAAAATGTTAAGAAATGATGCAAATTACTCCATGTTGTTTGCGGATTGCTACGGAATGGACGGAAAAGTATAGAGATGGCAAAACGCTATGCCCCGTTTGGGATTCTGGCAGCTAAACCCTCCATAAGATGCATTTAAATCCTCAATATAGTTAGCACATAAATAGATTTTCATAAGTTGTTTTGATTGTATTGTCGAACCGCATGTTGTTTCACAAATAACACTTGTGCTATGTTCAGTTGGAGAGAAGGATTGACGAGGGATGGATGAGAGGCGATGAATTAACTTTTTCTCTTGGAGGGAAGGGAAAGAGAGAGGAACTTTGGTATTTTTTTATTCCCCAAAATTGAGAGGAAGAAGATAGAGAAAGAAGTAATAATTAACATAAATATGAAATTTTCATTTTCAACCTTTCTAAAAATTTGGAATAGATATATAATTTTTAAATAATGAGGGCATATTTATAAAAAGAATATAAAAACCTCTTTCCCTTTCTCTCTCTCAAAAAAATAAAAAAAAAAAAAAAGAAAAAAGAAGAAGAAGAAGAAGAAGAAGAAGTGTCACCCATCTTTCATTTCTACTGCTCATTCCATTTAACCAAATAAAAAGTGGGAGAGTCATTTTCTATTCTTTATGGATGCCTCATTCATCCCTTGCATCTATTTTTTTATTTCCTCGAGCCAAAAGAAATATTACAACTACAAAATTTGTCCCTATTTCACATGGCCTTAATATGCTTCTAGGATATTTAGGAACATTATAGATTATGCAAAATGTGATTTTCAGCCCGCCATTCTTATCAAACATGATTGAAACTTCAGAGATATTTCATTCAATTTTTTAAAGATAGTTCACGAGAACTCATTAGAACATTATAGATTATGCAAAAAGTGATTTTCAGCCTGCCATTCTTATCAAATATGATTGAAACTTAAGAGATATTTCATTCAATTTTTTAAAGATAGTTCTCGAGAACTCATTGGAACAAAAAATAAAAAATAAAAAAAATAAAGGAAGGTAATTTTTTTTTTTTTTTTTTTTTAAGTACTCAAAAACAATTTTTAGAAACGGTTAAAAAAAAAAGATTTGTACAATTTTTTAATTTTTAATTGTTTGAAAATAGACCACCAAATGTTGTAACCTAGTGATCTCTTCACTACCTCCCAAAGATGTGGTAAGGATTCAAGTCTCCCTATGACAAAATGGTTACTTCATACTGGAGTTTCTTGCTAATAATTTTAAAAAAAAAAAGAAAAAAGAAAAGAAAAGGAAAGAAAAAAGTATCTGAAAAAATATACTATCTCTCGTCCTCCGTTCAAAATAGATGTCCATCTTGAAAATTGTGATATATTTTTTAAAAACTAAACCAAAAATGCCCTTTGAAACTATACAACTGGTTAATTTGGATTTGGGAATTGGGCTAATGAACTATGATCAATCATTGGACCTAAAGTCGGGTTTTGGGTAGTTCCATTAAATAATGTTTAAGATCGAATGAGCGGATATCTGAATACCGTCGTTGAAATCGGGCAAAGCCCAGGTCATGTGCCCACCTGGTGTTTGAGTGTACTTCGGCTGGCTTTAAGGCCCAAGGGCATATCTAGTCATATAATTTTTTTATAATGCATTTTTAATAATAAATTTATCCTTTTTCTAATTTTATTTTCTTTACTTCTCTTTCTAATTAGTTCCCTTTTTTTTTTTTTTTTTCCTAATTGTATTATCTTCCTAACTCTTCCTATCATATTATGAAATTTACTCTAAAAAATAAAATAAAATAAAATAAAATTATTATTCTTATTTTTATAATGCACAACACAAACTCATTCTAAATAAAATAATTTACTTTTTTTATTTATTTTAATTCTCTTCTCTTTCTAACTCTTACACTTTTTTTTTTCTTTTTTTCTTTTTTTTTTTTCTAGTTTTATTATTTTCCCCGGCTCTTCTTATTCACGTTATACAATTTACTCTAAAATATAAAACTAAAAATAATATTATAATTCCTTATTACGACAAATAATAAATTATGTCAAACCATGATATAATAATATTATAATTTTTATGTTAAATATATAGATGTGATCATGTGACTGTAGGAGATAAAAAGAAATAAGGCTTTGACCAGGTGGGTTTCCTTACCGCTTAAAAAGACATAAACATGATGCTCCCCCAACACCACATAATATATTATATGTTAGTCAATGCTAAAATTTTAGATTGGCTGCGTTTGGTTTTCTAATTGGATCAAAGTTGTGTACTTTTATGTCGAGGCGCTGGATATTAAAATATAAAAAATAATAATTTATTTTTACATGTGGTTCTCTTTTCTTTTTTTATGATTTTATTTATTTCTTGGTCGCTAATTCATGTATTAAGCAAAAGATTTTGTTAAAATAAAAAAAACTCTCCACTTAATGTTGTTTTAGTCCCTCGCATAGAACCATGTAACAACCTTAATCGTCCATTCTATAAAGTGTTCCTTCTCTCTTTTAGCTCTTAATAATGTGCAGCACAGCTTTGCTTGATAATTAATTATTCCCCTTTCATGAAAGAGTGTTACGATTTTATACAACTTTGAGGTTCTACAAGATTAAATTTTATAAATTGTATATATATTTATATATGTATTTTATTTTATATATAATACAATAATAAAATTAACCTTTCAACCTCTCACCTATATATCATAATATATAATAAAAAAAATGATATTATAATAAAAAATAATATTATATATTAGATTGAATTATAAAAAAATCTAGAATCGTATAATTGAACCGAACCAAATCGTTCTCTCATAGTTCGGTTTCAAACTTTTTGGAACCGTTAAGAACAATTTGATTTGATTTTTAGATTTTCTATGCCAACTGCCTGTTTATTACTTGATTTGATTTCAGTTGAACATTGTATTAGTCTGTACCATAACAATACCAAAATATATGAGAAATTTGAAACACTCAATTCATATATAATCATTAACTTTTTCATTCACATCCAACGGAAGACACTAGTAACAATTGCCTCACACCAACTATTTTTCTGGCCACGAAAACAATTCCTACACTATTATTGTGACTGGCAGAAAGCCACAACCTAGATGCAGAGTCTCAACAATTTCAAGCAGAGGATATCCTCCACTTTAAGTAAATGAAACAAGTGAACTGTTAACATTATCCAAAATGATATATATACCCATAAATATTATTTACAAAATCTCCAAACCTTTTTCACTCTTTGCAGAAGAAACTGCCACTAATTGATAGAAAGTTCATCCCCAAAAAACTTTGCATTGCATTTTATTTATTTATTTATTTTTTAATTTTTAAATTTTTTTTTTTCTCACAATGTCTTCAAAATAGGGGTGATACAACAATATTATTTTTAATAACATGATATAATTAGCGGTGACCCATATTATTAATGGTAATAAATATATGGAATTCTCAATACAATGATTTGAGTTAAACCAAAACATACACTGTAACACAAAAAAATATGAACAAAAGTCACGCAATAGGCCTTTTTCTTTTTTCCTTCCATCCATATTAACCTAAAATGGTCCCTTTTGTCAATTCTCAATGGAAGATATCGTACTTGCTGCTGTGCGTTACCAAATACGAATAATATTCCCGTGATCAGCGGGTAAGGCTCTTGGGATGAATAGCTTGCCACACGTAACTACGATACAGTAACTAATAACAACTATTCATACAATAAGAAAGAGCAAAACTCCGCTAAATTTGGTGGAGTCTTAACTAAATTTAGCTCAACCTCGGCCCTCTCTGCTTGGTGGCTTCTTCCCCCAACTCCGGATCACATTAGAGAAGAGAGAGGAAGAGGAGAGAGAGAGAGACAGACTGCCATGGTTCACTGAGAAGAAACCAAAGACACAGAAAGAGATCTTCTTCTACACATTTCATTCATCCTCTATATGTCTCGACCACCAAACCATGAATTCCAAGAATGGTGGAACAAGCACAGAGACAAGCACAGCGACCTCTTCCTCGACAAATCTGAAAACCCTAGCTGGTTAACGGTCGAGATCCGCAGCCCCTCCGCCGATCTAACGGTCGAGAAAGGCCGAACTCGAAGCGCTCGTCAGCTCTCTTGGGTATGGCTCTTGAAATTCCAGCAAATCGCCATTTATTTCGCCTATTTCACCAATGGCTTCATCTCCGTACTCCGAATCGCTAATCGCCGAATCACTTCCTCCGAATCCTATTCGTCACGCTCCGAATCCAGATTGTATCGAGTGATTAAACTGTTCTTGATCCTTGTAGTGTTGTTACTAGTGTTCGAGCTCGTCGCCTACTTCAGAGGATGGCATTTCAGTCCACCGACGGTGAGGTCGGTGGAGGTGTTGGATTTTCTGGAGCTTGTGTATGCCAATTGGCTTCAAATTAGGGCGAATTATTTAGCGCCACCGTTACAGAGTCTCATCAATATGTGCATTGTTTTGTTCTTGATACAGTCCGTGGATCGCATTATATTAGTGCTTGGATGTTTCTGGATCAAGTTACGGAAATTGAAGCCCGTTACGCTAATGGAATATCCAGAGGGTTTGGGGAACGAGGATGTGGAGGATTTTCCGATGGTGTTGGTGCAGATCCCCATGTGCAATGAGAGGGAGGTAAGAAGATGTAGGTTCCGAATCCCTACTGTACACGTTTTGGTTAATTTAGCGATTTGTTTCAACTGCAATTGCAAGTAAATTTCAACTGTGATTTAGGTAATTTTTGTTTCATGTTTGAAGCTTTAGCTTATATATATATATACATATATATATATTCATAGACAAATTCATGCTGTTACATTGGTAATGCCAACTGTTGAAAAGGGCATGTAGTGCATTATTTTAATGTAAACTGTTTTCTTATGGGATTGTCTTTCATATTGATCCTTTTTGCTGAATGCTGCCTCGTAAAGGTAATGCACTCTTAGACAATACTTTCAAATTTTGTAAGATTATACTGCTATGGTACTTGTGAGATTGAAGTCTATGGGTGAAATTATTAAATGCTATTGTTGAAGCTTAACATAAAGTTGATATTTTGTAATTTTCAGTTGTATTTCTGATGTTTCTTTGGGAAATTTGTAACCCCTCAAGACACTGCCATTAAAAGTGGATCAAATTATACTTTTCTAGAACTCTTGAACCTCGAGTGATAAGGAAGATTATATAATCATGCATTTTAGAATATTGAAGGGGAAAAATTCCATTTTAAAAAATAAAAAAGGAGATGCGCTGTTCAGTTTCAATTGCATATTTGCATGGTTGTGGTTGTGGTAGTTCATTGATATAAAATATTGTTGTGGTGCATGTATACAAATTTGCTATTATAATGCTGTGACTTATTAAATTGCCACATTCTAAAATTTGTTGGATTTCTGTGACAATTGTATTTGCTTGTTAGTGCTTTACCAAATTTATTCTAATATGGAAATTTCATCTTGATGGTTTCAATTTAAAACTTCGCCATTAGAATTGTCTTGGAGTTCCATATACGCTAAAACAAAAATTATGTTTGTGTGACAGTGAGATTTTGCCACCTGAAAAATCTTGAGATTATTTCATGTACAAGGGTGGCATGTTAATAAGCAAGTTTACTTGCTCATTTCATTTTGGAAGAAAAATAAATGAATTAATCATAAAAGTAAGACTTATAAAAAATATAAAAATAAAAAGAAAGATTAGAAGTAAGAAAAATGGCGAGCCATTCTAAATGTGCTGTTGGATTAAAGCACAGGCTTGATCCATAATCATTGAGGAGGATGTGACTCATGCATAGAAGGTAGTCATGACCTTTGTGATTGGAGATCTCATTAAGGAGGTTGGATAGGTAAGAATGAAATTGTATGGTGGTAAGGAAAGCGCTAAGCATTTTTATGATATTCCCTAGTGATGGAGATCCTGATGAGCCACGAGGACTATTTACTTTATTATAGGCTTAGATACCTTTTGATGATTTTTGACTATTGATTTACATATATTACAAAGATTTTCTTCCCCTCTATTTCGCTCTCTCTATTTTCTATTCCTCTTCTATTCTATCTCCCTTTCTGCATCACCTAGTCCCATTCATTTGGTTTAAGTGCTGATAAAAATGATGGTTTTAGTAAGTAGTGCTCATAAAAATGAAGATTTTAGTAAGGTTTCACTTTAAGATTGGAATTTTGGAAGTACTGGTCATGTATCACATTGGAGGAATCACCTAGTCAGATCGCTACTGTGGGATTTTGAGCTAATCCCTTGAAACATTCCTGAAACGCAGTATGTGCAAGTAACCGTAAAGCTTAAGACTGAATATTTCTGGCTATTTGTTAATACTTGTGTGGTAAGCAGCGACTGACTAAAGGACCTAGTTCAAGATTTTGTCACAGTAGTCCCTTAAGAAAAAAGCTCGAAACACACCTACACCCATTGCACCATAAAAAATGCTCACCTTGTTACTACTAAATCATGTGAGGGATTGTCATTTGTAATATAAATTTATTTCTTTGTTATTTTTATTTGATTAGCTTATAGTTTAATTTTGTGACTCACATGTTATTGTAGTTGTTTTCTAATCCGTGCCAGTATATGTGTTTGTGGGAGAGTGGGGAGTGTTGTAACTGTTGGAGCAGTCTCAGGTCCACAACCCTCTTTCTGATTGATTCTCAGTGATATTGCTCAGATGTAATGCTTAGTTGACTAGAGTTTCACATTTTCGAAGTATTGAAACAACTGAAATTTGAACCTTTTTTTTTTTGTCTCTCTCCCAATGCATTATGGGAAACCATTTTGAGAAATCAAGAATTACTTTGGCATATTATTCTATTTCAGCCTTTTCTTATAAGCATGCAACTTGTGCAGTCTCTCCCTCCCTCTGGATTTCAAATTGCTTATATGGGTCCAAGTTTTTTTTTTTTTACTTGAGTTATACGGGTCTGAGTTTCCTTCTCAGTAACTCTATATTTCTTCACTGGGTTGGGACACAGGTTTATCAACAATCCATTGCAGCATTATGTATCCAAGACTGGCCAAGGGAGAGGATGCTTGTACAAGTTCTAGATGATTCTGATGATATAGATCTTCAACTCCTTATCAAGGCAGAAGTACAGAAATGGCAACAAAGGGGTGTGCGGATATTGTATAGGCATCGTCTTATCCGCACAGGCTATAAAGCGGGGAATCTCAAATCTGCAATGAGTTGCGATTATGTTAAAGATTATGAGTTTGTGGCTATATTTGATGCGGATTTTCAACCGGGACCAGATTTCTTGAAGAAAACTATTCCCTATTTCAAGGTAATTTTTTAATACAATTTATATGGAGATCATTGGTCTGAGCATGTCTTACAATCAAAGCTTAGGCTCAAAAGCAGTATTGCAGGGAGCTTTAGATCACCAGGTTTCATAAGTATGTTGATATCGTATATAGATATGTTTTTGCTTATGTGCAAACTTTCTCAAAGAACGAATTATCGATATGGTGTGATTCCTGTCCATCCAATGTTAACACATTGTTGGACTTGCCACCATGGTAATGTAAGCTTTTAATACAACAATTAATTTATGCCAGCCACATTAATAGATTCTGGTGCATATGACATGGATGGGTTAGGCAAAGGGACCACTATAAATCCAAGGGAAAGATGTGGCCCTAAAGTGTCCAGTGATCTTCTTGAACATCTTTTAGGATGTTGCCAATATATCAGTGACGTCATAATCACATTTGTTGCATGTTAGAGACCCATATGTCTTGTTGTTACAATCTTGTTTTTCCCTATCTTGTTACAATTGTATGTTGTGGTAACTCATAGGTGATCTACTCCATTTGATCCTCAATGGAAGCTTTTCTCAATCCAGTGCATATATGCATATTTTACATTGATTTCTAACTGTGACCTGTGGTGGTTTAGTTGAAACCTTTTGGCGTGATTATGTTATTACAAATAGTATGATTTAAGAAAACTCGTACTTAATGAGTAGATGTTTCATAGACAGAAGTACATGAACTATATTTTGATATTTGTATGAGATAATGTAATATAGAGCTCTTATTTCTTTTGTCATCATTATTTGCCCACTAGTTGTGTTTTCTTTGGACATGGCTTTAATGATGTCCATCTATATGGTTGGCCTTATTTATTTTCCTACTTAAAAGGCTGTTGCCTAGTGTTGGTCCTGTGTATGCGGAATATTGGGAGGAGTGGAATGTTGAAGACCTAACATTTGGCATTATTTTGCACCTTGTGAGGTCTAAACCGATTTTCTTGTATGGCACTCAAATCTTATATTATTGAATGCTTTTGTTGAGTCGGTTAAACAATGAGCCCATTAAACCATATATGGATCTTTACACCCACGAATAGGGGTGGATCCTTACTTGCGGGGGCCGACTTAGTAGTATGAAAACAACAACAACAACAACAACAACAATCAAGCCTTTTCCCATTTACTTGGGATCGGCTACATGAATCCCATGTTTCCATTCCGCTCTATTTAAGGGCATAGTTCAATCCACATGCTATCATATCTTCTTTCCCAAGTCTACCTACGTTAACTTTGGTCTTCCTCTTTCCCTAGTTACCCTTAATGTGGACAATGTCACTTTTCCTAACCAATGCACTTAAAAGATCATCTTTGCTCACTGATTTTGTCACATTTTATCTCCAATTGGCGCTCTACTCCAACCATCTCTCGAATGTGATCATTTATAATTCTGTCCTTTCTAGTCTTACTGCACATCCACCTCAAAATTCGCATTTTGCCACACTTTATGCAAATATTGTTTCCTAGCTGCCCAACATTCAGTACAATAAAGTAGGTCTGGTCTAATAGTTGTTTGATAGAACTCCCCTTTCAATCATAAGGGTATACGCCTATCACACAATCTACTAGATGCGCTCCTCCATTTAACCCATCCTGACTTGATTCTTTGATTAATGTCATCTTCAATCTCTCCCTCATTATGAATAATTGAGCGTAGATGACGAAAATGGTCACTTTTTTGTACCTCTTGATTCTCAATCCCCACTACATCCTCATTTGTCTTTCTAGATTTACTAAGTTACACTACATATATTCAGTTTTATTTCGACTTATCTTAAACAATTAGTAATATGAAAATGAATTAAAAAAATTTATACTATAGTTTTTTTTTCTTTATAATAGAGTTTTGGAAAGTAGATCTAAATAAGTTTATTTATTTATTATTATTTTTTAATAATAAATTGAGAGTATTCACAAATCACCAAGTGCATAAAATTAGGAAAACAATAGAGATAGGTGCAATATATGGAATTTTTTAACATTCCTTTAAGTTTGGACTTACTAAAAGTAAAAGACCTAAAAGACTCAAATTTAGTTTCTTTATAAGCTTTGGTGGGCCACATGTTTTGTTGGAAAGTAAACCCCTTCATTTGGCACAGCAGAATCATGACACAAACAAGCACACATAATAACACAATATTTTACGTGGTTCGGCCGAACTCGACTTGCGTCCGCGGAGAGAAGAATTTCATTATAATGAATCAAGAAGAGAATATACAACTGTAGAGAATGCTCACTCACTCACTGCCTTATGAGAAATTACACCATGTACATACTCTCTTTGCTCAAGGTATGGCGTTGAATACTTGAGCCTTTCACGGTCTACCACTCCTCAACATCGGGGGTATAGAGTTTCTAACCCTAGCTTGGTGAACAGGTAATACAAATCCTTATTTGGCAAGGAAAGCAACTACTTGGGGCTTAATTACTTTGGACCCAAGTCTATCTACATGTCCCCAAACCAATACAACCCAATAAGAATTGAGGCATACAATTGTTAGTGTTTTGAAATTCACTATTTATAGGCAACATATATTTTAGATACTTATAAAATCTTGGAGGGGCCATGCCCCCCTCTCTGCCCCTGCTCATGAAGACGTGCATATAGAGATATAGATTCAGTTTCTTATACCAACTCAAAAATTGGGTCCTTTGGGTTTTATGGAAAGACCATTTAGTTAACGTGAGAAAATAGATGTTAAGTGATTTACTAATCCTCTTTTGTTCCTGGGACTAATTGTTTATTCTACCTTTTGAAGGGACAAGGCGAACTAGCATTGGTCCAAACAAGGTGGAGCTTTGTGAATAAGGATGAGAACTTGCTTACAAGATTGCAGAACATAAACTTATCCTTCCACTTTGAGGTCGAACAGCAAGTTAATGGAATGTTTATCAACTTTTTTGGTTTTAATGGTACTGCTGGTGTTTGGAGAATCAAGGCCCTTCAGGAATGTGGTGGCTGGTTGGAACGAACAGCTGTTGAGGACATGGATATTGCTGTCCGTGCTCACCTTTGTGGATGGAAGTTCATATATCTGAATGATGTTAAGGTTCATAATGTATTAATATTTGGATTTTTTTCTCCACGCATTTGAGATATTAGGTTAAGGTTGCATTGACACTGCTCCTCTTTTTGCAGTGCCTTTGTGAACTCCCTGAGTCGTATGAAGCATATAAGAAGCAGCAACATCGCTGGCATTCAGGTCCAATGCAATTGTTTCGCTTGTGCTTCGTTGACATACTTCGTTCAAAGGTTTGGAAGTTCCATTTGATTTTCATTTATCTTGCAAGTTCTCGATGTAAAAAACCTGACGGATTTATTAACTAAATTTGTAAGAAATTCAGCGTTATTTTAAATAGGGTTATTTGGTCAACTTAAGTATAACCTTAATTGCTGTTCTGTGGAAATAAATAGATTCAAACAAGAAAATATGGGCACATAGTAATGAAAAGAAAATGAGCAAGGGGAACTAGAGAAAGACACTGAACTTTGCATTTCATGAGAACTTAGGCTTGTACATTCACCTTCTGTTGATTAAGAGAATAAATGAACAGGCAGAGAGAACAGATGTATTATTTTCCTTCATTTTCTTTCTTCAGTTTGGGGGTTGCATCGGAGGTTGTGGTTTCTTCATTGGGTGCTTTCTATGGTTTAGGTTTTTACTCTGGCCCTCAAGCTGCTAGCAGTTCTTGAACTAGAAAACAATGGAGCAAGACAAGTAGTTGAATAAGTGTGTAAAAGTTGGTAGGTGGTAAACATATTGCCACTTTAATTGAAGGTGATCAATTTCTTTTCTTTTTTCTTTTGCAAATTCTCAATGTAAAAAACCTGAAGGAATTGTTAACTGAATTTGGAAGTAATTCAGCCTTATTGTAAATGTAGAAGAGAGTGAGGATAGGGTTATTTGGTCAACTCAAAATATAGCCTTAATAAATAGATTCAACCTAGTAATGAAAAGAAAAGGAGCAATGGGATGTGGAGAAAGACACTGGACTTCAGACACTGCATTACATGTGAGAACATTGGCTAGCAATATGTAGTTTTAACCATATAACTTTTACAGTCACCTTCTGTTGATTAAGAAAATAAATGAACTGCCAGAGTGAACAGAAGTAAATTTTTCCTGCCTTTTCTTTATTCAATTTGGGGGTTGCAGGGGAGATTATGGTTTCTTTCTTGGGTGCTTTCTATGATATAGGTTTCTACTCTATACCTTAAGCTGCTAGCAGTTTTTGATCTAGAAACTAGTGGCAGTAAGACAAGTAGTTGGATTAGTGTGTAAAAATTTGGCAGATAGTTAACATATTGTGACTTTAGCTGAAGGTAATGAATTTCCTCTATTTATTTATTTATTTTTTCATATTACATAATTATATAAGTTCTTGAATGGGTAAATTTGTTCAAATTTACAGGACAATATTGAATTAAACATTAGTAAAAGATTGTTCAGTAATTGAAATGTTTTCTAGATTTTTTGAGCTTTTGTTCTGTGAAAGCAAGAAAACTGGATGCACACCCACCCCATACACACACAGAACCAAGTAAAAAACACAGAACAAAGCCAAAGATCATATCTCTTAAATAATTCCTGAGAATGAGTAATTTATTACTAAAACTTGTGGCCTTATGGCCATCAAATGATTTTGTTTCAACTATATTGTTGTAAAGTTTATTAATGTTCTTTTTCTTGTCATAACAGGTGAGTTTGGCCAAGAAAGTCAATCTTATATTTCTTTTCTTCCTCCTGCGGAAACTTATCTTACCTTTTTATTCATTCACACTCTTCTGCATTATTCTCCCTTTGACCATGTTCATGCCGGAAGCTGAGTTACCAGCTTGGGTAGTTTCTTATGTCCCTGGATTCATGTCCATCTTAAATATCATTCCAGCACCCCAGTCATTCCCATTTATCGTGCCCTACCTCCTATTTGAGAATACCATGTCTGTGACCAAATTTCATGCAATGATATCAGGGCTGTTCCGATTAAAAAGTTCTTATGAGTGGATAGTTACTAAAAAATTGGGCAGATCATCAGAGGCAGACCTAGTTGCGTTTGTGGAAAATGAATCTCAACCAGTGCAAGGCACCAGTCTCCACAGGTCCTCCTCAGAGTCGGGTGTTGCAGAGCTTAACAGATTAGAGTTGACCAAGACATCTGGAAAGACTAAAAGAAATCGTCTGTACAGGAAGGAACTTGCTCTTGCATTTATTTTGTTAACTGCCTCAGTGAGAAGTTTGTTGTCTGCTCAAGGAATTCACTTCTACTTCCTGTTGTTTCAAGGGATAACTTTCCTAGTTGTTGGTCTTGATTTGATAGGAGAGCAGGTTAGTTGACGTTCCAGTTACAAATTTCAGACGGTTAAAAGATTTTTTCCACGGATTCAAACCTGGGATGAAAAGTCACATTGAACCACAGCCTTGGGAACCATCTTCAGAGGTTCAATAATCAACCATAGCTGAAAATACATGCTATAGGGGTTCTTGGTTGCCAACTAAAGCAGTTCATTTCCGATGTGCATGCTCATAATTGTAGTCTATTTATGTACTTGTGGAAAGGATTACCGAGTCATATAGCTGGAAAATTGATCTAAATTTGTCCAAGTCATGGAGATGGAGGGGAGTTGTGAAACTGGCAGAGGGTGGTTTCTCTGTTCAGCCTGTTCATTTGTTGTAATGCCACTGTATACTTGCCTGTGCAGAAAATCAGGCATTGTTAGATTACTAAATTATTCTTTATTTTTGTCAAGGGCAGGTTGTGTATGATCACATATTTTGATCGGAAGTTTAATTGATGTTGCAACTCCTGGTGCTTCTTCTTCGGGTTAGTTATCTACCACTATATATATATATGCATCTTCTGAGAGGAGGTTAGCATTCACGTTGTATAAAAACTTGGTGTGATAGTTTGGTTCACCTCTTTTTTGTGTGGGTGTTCAGGCTAAACCAGTGCACTCTATTCCATTTGGTATAAAAATGGAATAGATTTAGTAGGTGGGATGGAAGATCAAAAGGTAAGAAAAATGTAATGAGAAATTGCTTCACTTCCCACTGCTTGGTTGAACAAGAAAGAAAAGACAACGGCAAACCGTGGTTTGACGAATAGCACAGATGAAGGAAATAATACTTTATGCAACCATTTGATTATTTCACATCTGCTTCGATAGTCAGGACGACTCCTGGCAAAAAGGATATGAGATACACTCGCATGCAGCAAAGGGTATTGGTTAAAATTAGAAGTTTATTAATAAAACCAAACTATCTCGAGGATAAGTCCACTCTAGGAAATCTTTCTCTAATTGCGGAGGACTGCATGTGTTTATTGGTGTACTGACTACTGAGAGTGCTTTAAGAAAAGAGAGAGACACCAGTTACACCATTGTCGACCAAAAAAAAAAAAACCCTCAAGAACCTACTACTGCGAGAGTAAAACACTAGCAAACTATTCAAATTTATGATGCTAAACAAGTTTTGCATCATTTCAGCAGCTAAAAAAAAAGAGAGAACAAATACACACAAAAAAAAAAAAAAATAAATAAATAAAAATAAATCAACCGCAACTTCTTCTAACCAACCAAGGAACAGCAAAATATTAAATTAACAGAGCAAAGCATTTGCTTAAAGTTCTGCGAAATTTTCAATTAGGCAGCAGCACCTGCTCCACCCTTGCCTTTCTTCCTCTGGAGTTTCTTCATATAGAACTCCAGCTCTTTTCCCTCCAATATGTATCTATTTAGAATAAAGAAGAGATTAGTAAGATGGACTGTAATAGAAAGAGATAACAGCTGGCTGGCACCTTATTCATTCTCAAAGCTTACCCATCGGCTATGCCACATTGACCTGGGCATGAAGAGATGCAAGCAAATAGCCTACCAGCACCAAACTGCTCTTCAATGTGAGTATCAAGTTTACGATCTTGCTGGCGTTTCTCAATCTTCCTGAGAACGTGGTTGCTTTTCTTCGATTCCTCAGTAGCACCTTCTCCCTTCTGCCAACATTTCCCAAAAAGGCTAAAACTATCAGTTGTATTGGTTATTTTTTCCCCAACATTACTACAAAGAAACCAAAGGCCCTCTAGCCCAGTGCTATAACCTCCCCATCCTTAAAGGGGAGGGGAGAGGTACGAGTCTGGACGTGGGCAAAAAAATTGTGAGTTCTTCCCTGACAAAAAAAAAAAAAAAAGTCACGAAAAAGAATTTGGTGAACTTAAGTTTGCTTTCCTAAATAGTTTGGAATTTGGAAATCAAAAGCAGAAGCATCATAACAACCAATTTAAGCCGCTGAAAAGCAGCATGTCTCACAGAAAAGAGATTTTAACTGTCATAATTATTATATCCCCGGATGATTGAACATGATTATTAATATATATAGGTTATCTGGCAACCATTGTAAATTACTATTAAATTATACAACTAATTAGGCCATTGGCACAGATAGAATTAACTCCACACCAAATGGGAGGTGAGTGGTACAAGCCCCACATGGAGCAGGGCACTATGTGTTGCTTAACTACAAAAATAAATAAACAAACAAATAAATCAGCAAGCTTATGCAATTAGTAGTTCCATAATGAATAAGAATAATAGACAAGTGTACGAGTGAAAACGATTGTGGGTGAAACAAATTTGCTAAATGGGATAATAATCCGAGAGACGCTAAATAGTGCACAAAATAAAATTAAATCAGCAAGCTTATACAATTAGTTGTTCCATAATGAATAAGAATAATAGACAAGTGTCTGATTGTGGGTGAATTCTCACCTCAAGTAAAACAAATTTGCTAAATGGGATAATAATCTGGGAGAGGCTAAATAGTGCACAAAATAAAATTGATTCCCATAGAAGAACAATGTAAAATTTCAAGTGGAAATTTTAAAAAATAGGTCTATAAGACCAATAGAGTAAAAAATGAACTCTAATGGAAAAAAGAAATATTTGTCATTCAGACCATTTCCATCCCAAATTAAGCGTCCTTTCCTTATTTTTTAGTTGTCCCAATGTAAGTGTTCTTTTTGAAAGTCGAGAGAAAAAAAAAAAAAAAAAAAAAAAAACCTATCCTTAAGTTTTGAAAATGTTCCTAAATTAAAAATGTATATATATAAACTTCTAAATGGTTAGTTTTGGAAAAGAGACGTGCCTTT
>JAOTQH010000007.1:2045315-2063757 GCA_025631255.1 Cornus kousa | reverse complement strand
GTATAAGAGACAGGTATGCATGTTTTCTGACTGATTATTCACTAAATGTTAATAGCTTTATTTTGTAATTTGTTGGGATTATATCTTTGTGTAAGGTACCGTGCGCCAGAAGTCTTGTTGCAATCTTCATCATACACTCCTGCTATTGGTATGCATTATTTCATGTCCTTTGAATTGCAGAAGCTTCTTATTTCTTATTAAATAATAAAGAAACCGCCGCATTGCCTCTTATCCAAATTTTTGCAATGGGTCAGCATGTTAGATTACATCGTGTAAACGCTTCCTATTTGTCTTGAACTTGTGCCATTTGTGAAGCAGGCATTTTCGTTCTTTTTTCTTTTTTAGCTTTCAAGCACCTGAAAAATCCATAACCTATATTAATCCCTTTTGCTGAGTTTTGAACGGTTGACCTATTTTTAACTGAGACTGCTTAAGTGCTCCCTTACTCCATACCATCAGATTCCTAGGTCATTCATCATTTATTGCATGACTATGTGTTAGTCATGCATTAGAACATGGATATATTATCCAAGACAGTTCCAGGTGTTCAATATTTTGAAAAAATGACGTAACATTGCATTAAATTGGTTATAAGATCCCAATAAGGTAGTAGCTAATATTTATTTAATCATCCGCCCAATTTGTGCTAGAGAAGCTTATTCTGAAAAAGTATTCTTCAGTTTTGGCTTATTAATATGGTTTGTTGAGATTGTTCTAGTCACTGTTTGGTGTATTGATTTCTTTTTATAGCTGTCCTATGTCTGAGAAACTGTTTTACAAATAGTTTCTAGAACTTGATTGAGATTATTCTAGTAATTGTTTGCTTTCCTTGTGGACTGATGCCTAACAAATGACAAAATATACAGATATGTGGGCAGTTGGTGCAATACTGGCTGAACTTTTCACTTTGTGCCCCATATTTCCTGGTGAAAGGTGATTTTGTTTCCCTAGTACAGAGTTCATTCAATTTTCAAACATGGATATAATTCTTCTTCAGTGGACTACTTAGGCTATTTAACCCACTTGTATACACACTTATGGTTGTAACTTGCAAATGGCCCTATATAACGAACTGTCACATGGATAAATGACTGTTTTGTGACTTCGTTGAGATCGTATATTTGTATTCATTTATGAGATCCTTCTGTTGTTGAGTTCTTTTGAACCACACTCAGCTGAAAATTTTGAATTAGGCTGGAGACAAATTAAAAAATCAAAGTAATCCTAATTCATTGAGCTGAAACTAGTGCATAGATGCTTTGTTCTATTCCAGTTTACAAATCTAGTTTCTTTCATGTACAGCGAGACAGATCAATTGTACAAGATATGCTGTGTTCTTGGTACGCCAAATTGGACTACCTTTCCTCCAGTGAGGAACATCACACAGTTAATCAATATTAGTTATTCAGAGGTGAGCTTTTATTTGGACAGTGATTGGTTTCTAAGCTTCTATAATTCTCCTATGCTTCAACTACTATTTCTGTCCCTATCACCTTGTAATTTACTTTTTCATTTTTTTTATTTGTTCTTGTAGATGGCGCCTGCCAATCTCTCAGATATAATTCCCAATGCTAGCTTGGAAGCTATTGATTTGATTAAGGTGGGTGCTATATGTACAATCTCGTCTCCTTTGCTAATATCCTAAGGTTGATTTGCTTCTAATTAACAGAGTAAACTCTGATGTGTTTCAATATTATTTCCATCTTGACCATGCATAGCAACTTTGCTCATGGGATCCACAAAGGAGGCCAACTGCAGATCAATGCTTACAACATCCCTTTTTCCATGTAATATGAGATCTCGAGTTCATTCTCAGTTTTCTTATTATAGTGTATTACATTTTCTGACATGTACCCATTGATAGGTTCCTATGCTTGTTCCTCGTCCACTTGGGGATCCACTTCAGCTGAAGCTAAGTGACATGGGTGAGATATTGGACTATACTGCTGGATATCCTGTCCACGTTACATAATTCAGTATGAAACTTCGTGTGGTGCATTTTTCTTTCTCTAAATTGTTATTTCTACAGGAGCAAAGCCAAATCTTGAATTGAACTTATGGGATTTTGGCACGGAGCCAGATGATTGTTTCCTTGGCTTGACGCTGGCAGTAAAACCTAGTGTATCCAACTTGGGTAATAGAATTGTGTCTTGGTGTTTCAAAATTTATTTTATTGGTACGTTTCCTAAGACATGGATGGGGACATTAGTTGACGACTGTGGTTATGAAGAAATTATTAGATAGTCCTGGACCAAATGCCACTAGGTGATCTAGTCCAATCAAAACTCATGCTGAAGTTTCTTTTTAGTATTAAATACACCCTTTGTGTCCAATTTTCCTAGTTGGAGTGTTTTAATTGGTCTGGACCAGCTTATAAGTTATTAATTAAATGTCCCAACACACCTAAAAGATGAAAGGGAGGCAGGACCACCACTGGTAATGGCCCCCCTTCCCCGTTAATCAAATCAGGTTATCTGAGAATCATTCTTGATTGTTTTGAAATAAAAGCAGTCTTTGTTGTGATTTTAATAATGTCTGCGCTTGAAGAGTATAGCTCTCTAGATTTAGAATTAGTTGATTGCCCTTTTCTTTGAGTTTTCTGTGGTAATCCTCCCTTGTCTTTGCACTAGTGTTTTGACAGACTTTTTATCTGATATATGGAATCTTCCCTGCAGACATGATTCATAAGGTGTCTACAGGTACAGCAGAGGTGAGTGTGTAGGGCTGCATATAGAAATGCTGCTGTACATACAAGATATTGCGACATGTTTTTTATTATATTCCTGATCATGAAACAAATTTCTTTCTTATATTCTAAAAGACTGAACAATATGCAGGATATACTGTTTTGCTCTGGTTTTCAGGATCACCCACAGCAGTCAGGTAATTGCTTTCCTATATTAGATGAGCATTTTTATTTTTTATTTTTTTGGTAAGTATACTAGATTAGTGTTGCCCAAACGGGGACAAAAATAGATCTCCTTTAAGCTTATAATACATGAGAATTTCAAAATTTAAGAGTTTACACACTTGGCATCTTTAAATCTTGAAAGTTGTTACTTTCAAGAAAAAAGTTGCTGTTCATGCACCATTAATTTGATCAAGATCCATACTTTTCATGACTACTTTTAATAATAGATTTCACATCCAGACAATGGACACAAGTAAGGGTTGCCATAGTACTTGTTGTTCCTGAAAAAGAAAGTGAAAAAGTCTCAAGTCCTCTCATCAGGGGTGCTCATGTTAGTTCATGAATTCACAAGCTTAGAGGTTTTTTTATTTTTTATTTTTTTGTTGAAAGCTTGGAACTTTTCTTTTTTGAATTTATTTTTTATTATTGTTCAAATCCCTCTTATTCTTTTTTCATATTCTTTCTAAAAATGGATATAAACAATTGGGTTACAAAGGTTGGTCTAGTACATTCGTTTTTGTTCTAGTATTTAAAATAATAAGGGATGTTTAGGTAAGTACATTTTCTTGTGACTTTCACACTATCAGAAAACACAGGGTGTTGGAAATGCAACTCGGTTTTGCACTTTTTATTTTACCAAATTAGTGTTTGGCATGTCAATTCCCAACTAGGAAGCACTGACACTTCTCTTAGGGGTGCCATGGGGTGTATTGGACACTCGGAACATGCTTGGGACAAACTGATAAAGTTCGGACACGTGTCCATGTCTTGTCTGGTTGAACACAACAGGTTTGGGTCACTTTTAGGACACGATATGGTAATTTTGTAATAGAATGTGATTCCAGTGAAAATTTAAAATATATTATTGGTTAACTAGAAAAATAATAATAAATTTTAGAAAATAAAAACATGCATCTAATTCTGAATTCCAAATTAATGATTTAATTCATGATAATGTGACTAAAACAAGTAAAAGTTGAAATATATTATTATTATTATTTTTTTTACGTATCACTGCCCTATCCCTTTTTTTTTAGATTTGTCATATTTTTACGTATCACTGCCCTATTCTTTTTTTTTTTAGATTTGTCATATCGCCGTTATGTCCAGTATTTGTATCTTGTTGTATCTCATATCCGTGCTTCCTAGATTATTAGTAAGAGAAATATCTACATATCATAGGAAATGTACTACAATAGTAAAAGAGAAAGAGTTGGAATTAAACTTTTACCTGGCATCTGTCAAAAGTTTACATGGTATCTCTCACTTGGATTTGTGAACACTTCATTAGAGGATGAAGGTGCAGCTAGTGTGTTTATTTTTTATTTATTTATTTTTGGATAAGTAAGAGCTAGTGTTATTATTATCTAAAAATGCCCTCTAATTGATGTTGTACATGTTTTCAGCTAGTTAATAGAATCACTCATTTACCACCGGGTACCGTTCCCTCCAAAAATAAAAATAAAAATAAAAATAAAAGAAAAATTAGTTAAATTTATTGTCTTTTAAAGATATAAAGAACCTTTATTCACTGCATTTTGTTTCGTGAGATTGAATGTTTTTTTTTTTTTTTTTTTTCAATTCTTGTTTCTCCTAACTAGCTCTCTGCTTTTCAGTTTTTTGGTCACTGCTTGCTCCTGATCACAATAGAATTACCACACCAGTAGATTCTTCCTTGTCGTTATCATTCAGGTCAGTTCATAACATTCTTCTTCTTCTTTGTTAGAGGTCAAGGTGGTTTATTACTTATCAAAAAAAGAAAAGAAAAAGACAAAGAAGCACTATATATGGTTGCCCCGTTCATTTTTAGAACTCTGTTTTAGCACACCTTGTATAATAATAATACTAGTGCTTGCACAAACTTATTTGCACACATTTGAATTTCATCTTTTGTCCTAGTCACTCAAAGCAAAATCATTATATAACAAAATCGTGTATGATGATATTTATGATTCAAATGTTATACTCGAGGACATACCCAATAATAATGCAAGTGTATAGTTCTGTCGATTTCATCCATGACCTTATTATACCGTTTATTCATCTCTCTCCCCATGGCAGTTCGACTCCACATTCAACAATTGGAGTTCAGCAATCAACAGGATTCTCCATTGCATCGTTGCAGCCTAATATCTTAGACCGATCGTTTTTGGCCATGTCCTCCCCATTCCAGCAGGGTCATTGCCTGTGAATTTGGTTGAGTTAGTTGCTGGTGCATGTGATCAAATAAGGAGGCCTTGTAGAGATTACCTGTAATTATTCCATTTGTTTTTTTCAAAAAAAAAAAAAAATGGCTACGAGGATTATGCAACTATTTTTCTGTTTTTTTTTTTTTTTCAGTTAAAATTTTTCTTATAGATGTGAACAATTTGTTCTAGGGTTTCAAAATTTTAATTCCTCCTTTACTTGAGGAAGGGGTAGAAGAATCATTATCATACATGTCACATTGATGTAATCGCCCTTAATTTGCTTTTCTGCAAGTATATAAAGTTTCAGGCAACAAATTGCTTTGGGCCTGTTTGGTAATTGTTTTTGTTTCTTGTTTATATTTTAAGCCTAACCATAAGTTGTGTTTGTTAAGTTTATCAGTAAACAAAAACATTATGAATTGGCGACGCTCTTGTTGCTGTCAAATCACTTTGCCTACCCGGGGTAGACTCTAACCTCGCGTACTAGGTCTCGTTTTGATATGGGTTGTAACAAGTTGAGAGCTTGCCTTTTGATATGATCTAAAAATTTAAGGTGAACAATAGGATTTTATGTACTACCCTTGGTATTGGCATATAATTAATGACGACATACTTCTTATTTAGTAGGGTACAAGTGTATCTATAAATTACTAGTATATACAATGTGTATGCAAGGGTACTACTAGTGTATTCAGCAACATGGTGGTATAATTTTCATTATTAAATTAGAGAAATTATACAATGACGTCACTTTAATAATTGAATTTGACTTTATTTTATATATTTAATGTCCCTGGTCCCTTGCAAGATTTGTAATTATTCTTCTTTTATTGAAAAAGAAAAAAGAAAAAGATTTGGTTGGATTCTGATGACGTGATAAAGTTTGTCTGTGCAAGTAGGTGTCCGCTGCCCAACAAACACAATGCCAAACGCAAACTAAAATACAAGGGGTCTTTATTTTGTCAATGAGGGATCAATAAAACCATGGCAAATATAGTAGTACTAGAATAGAGTATATGGGGAATCACATAAAACCGTAACCATGGCAAATATAGTACTACTAGAATAGAGTACATGTAAATAGTAAAGTTAATTACAACGACACCTTCTGTGGTTTGTTATATTGACAGGCATATATAAGTTAGTCCTTTTTTAAACAATGAGGCCCTCTAAAATTTGATAAAGGTAACAAAATACCCCCTAACACCATCTGTACCCTGACATATAAAAAATTGACTAATTTACCCTTTGACTTGTCAATTAAATCATTAAAATTTTGAAATTACAAAGTTAACCTTTTAACTAATTTTAATTAACCAAACTTACCACATCACTACAACCGTATACATACACAAATACATATATGTGTATGTATATATCATCTCCTCTTATATATATATATAGATTTTTATTTATTGAAATATACTTAATTTTGGCAAAGTTATAGTGTTCTCTTCTCGATTTATTAGATTTCTCAATGCTTCTGATTTTGCAAGTTAATCTTTTTTCTTGGGGACTTCAGTATTGAATTTTGATTACATTGAAATAATGTTTTTATCTTATTCTTAATTTTTCTTCTATAAAGTTGGCATTTTTTTGAGTCTTTAGGGTTGATGTTGAGGTTCTTATATGATTTCCTTTGTTTTATTCTCCTAATGAATTTTTCATTCACCCAAAAAGAAAAAAACAGAACATAATTCATTTACTTTTACTGCTCCAGTTGATTACTGGTAAGGTGTCTCTATTACATCATTCAATCCCCAGTACATTTGGCTTCCAACAATTTGGAATCTCATCATCTGCCACTGAAGAAGAGAATGCAAAATCAAGTGGAATTACTGAAGTTGTTGATCAAACAGAAGCGTCTGCTTCTGGAGAGGAGAAAACTCCTGATCAGAAAGAAGAATCAGGTTCTGATTCAGAATCGCTTTCTAACATACCCAACTCCGGCACAAGGAGAAGAGGTACTAAACGAACTGCATTTTCTGATTCAGATTCTTCTGATTCAGATGAAGACTTGTCCATTGAGGATCTGGTGAAACTTGTGGCGGAGAAGGAAGAACTTCTAAAGTTAACGCACAAGGAGATTGAGAAAATGCAAGATAAAGTTCTAAGGAGTTATGCAGAGTCGGAGAATGTCATGGAAAGGACAAGACGTGAAGCTGAGAACTCGAAAAAATTTGCCATACAGGTTTGTCTTAGCAGTAACCTCCAATAATTATCATGCACTTTCATATTGGACCATAACTTAAAGGGGCTTCAATTTGTATATGGTTGTCTCACTCTGCCCTTTCTTTGAAAGTATGCTGCAGAACTTTGCAAAGAGCTTATTGGATGTTGCAGATAATCTGGGGAGGGCTTCTTCTGTTGTAAAAGAGAGTTTTTCAAAGATTGATGCATCTAAAGACACCACTGGAGCTGTGCCCCTTCTTAAAACACTTTTGGAAGGCGTTGAAATGACTGAAAAACAGCTTGCAGAGGTATTATTTTCTCTTTACTCAGCAAAATTCAGCACATCTCCTTATTGCATCTTTATTTTTTCATGAGACTCTCTAAAAGCTAAGGCATCACAGTACCATAAGTGTGTCCGTGTGTGTGTCTGTTTTGTATTTCTTTTTGGTTAGTTGAGTTTCCCTTGCTTTTAAGTGTGAGTCTTTTGATATCATAGTTGTTTAAAACATTCTGGACCTCTGGTGACTCTAGGCAATAGGCTGGCCTATAGTGCTGGCCTATAGTCAAGGCAACAGTGATAGAAATCATAGAACATAATATTTGTTCATCCTTTAATTTGGACAGTATACCTCAGTTGTATTTTCAGATTTTAGGCTCATTTCTATAAGGTAACATGTTGACATGCCTCAAGGAATACGAGGTGAACATTGTATATGATAATTTAAGTTCCATTTCGACATTTCTAAGTCCCACCTTAGCATCCATATTACATGTGTTTGTATGTGAAGACTCCTTGCTTGAGTGGTGTCTTCTACCACTTTCAGTTGAATGCGGATGATTGAGTCTTGCATGTCAAGAAAAAAAAAATGTCTGTATGTGTATATTTACATCTATTATATGCACATATTTACATATTATTCAATAAAACCAAACAATGCATGTTTCTTCCGCATGTATTCTAGAAGGATAATAACCAAGTAAAATATTTCTATCAAAGCCTTAGTTGCGAGGCTGCCCAAGGACCTACGTGAGGGCTAAAAACCTAGGTGATGCCTATGTCATATCCATAGCGAGGGTGCTTTCACTGTTAGGCTGCTGTCCATAACAACTATATTAGGTGTCATTCAGAAACATTTAATATTAGCAACTAGTTTAATGTTTAGCAAATAATGGATACTTCTGTTAAATGTATCTAATAGGGTAACTTATCAAAAAAAAAAAAAGTATCTAATAGGGTAAAACTTGGTAAATGGAATGTCAAGGTCGTGTCTGTCCAGAGAATGGTTGCATAGGCAATTTGTGCAGCTTCCACTACTTTGGCAGCTACCTATAACAACTATGTTGGATATTATTTAGAAAGAATTCATGATAGTAGCTAGTTTAATTTCTAGCCCGTCCAAGAGGACTAGGCATAATTAATGTTCCATGCGCTATCATGTGCTAAGATGGGCTTTGCGATATAACATGTAACTTGGAGATTTTTCTTGTTGGGCTTATGAATGTTGATGATTCCAGGTGTTCAAAAAGTTTGGAGTGGAAAAGTTTGATCCTACAAATGAGCAATTTGATCCTAACAGTCATAATGCAGTATTCCAAGTACCAGATGCTTCTAAGCCTCCTGGCACCGTAGCTGTTGTTTTGAAGGTAAATAATTACTGAATGAATCTTTCTATAGTGTTATCCTTGAGAAATTGAGCAGGATGGGTGCCTTTTCTTAACCAATCTCCCAAGGGACGGACCTATTAAGGGATCAATGGGGGCAGCTGCCCCACTCAATTTTTTTATAATACTCCACTATATATTTTTGTTGTTCAAGGTCTCCCCCTCTCATACAATTTTCTGGGTCCGTCATTTTTTTGTGTGATCATTTGTGGTTAGTCTCAGTTTTTGTGTGATCATTTTTTCCAGTGGCTACTTATGATTTATTTTTTTGATAAGTTAGTGGTTACGTAATGTTCATTTGGTATGCATGGTGAAAATGAGGGGTGCATTTTATTTTATTTTGATAAGTCAAGATGTTCATTTGGTATGAATGATGAATATATGGGTGCAACTTGGGGAGGTCTGTCCCAACTCGATTTTTCACAAGGTTGGCAACCATGTTTACAAGGGCTTGAGCTAAAAACTCTTTCAAAACTTAATTGTTTAGGCTTGGGTCGGGGTGTCAACAACTCAAAACCTTAATTGCAACATGACTTTTTTTTATATTTATAATTTCTTATATACTATATAAATTTATAATTGTGATTAACTTTTTTTTCTTTTTTTTCCCAGTTTCTTTTTCTTAAATCTTGATTTATTCGATCTCAATCCTCTGAGTATTAATTTATTGTGAAGTTGCTCATATTTTTTTGGGTAATTTACATAGACCTCCCATATGGTTTGCCCTAATTACAGGGACCGCCCTTACTGTTTCAGAAATTACTCGGACCTCCCATACTTTTGAAAATATCCTACATGGACCTCCCTTATGTGTGACAGATCGTTAAATACACTAACGGACCTGTCAAAATTACTGAAACACCCTCTCCTTGGCATTTGAAATTACTAAACTACCCCCCTAAGTTATTGGGTAAGCATGACATCAGCTTAAGTTTTCCATTAATTTACCATTCCCTTTATATAGAAATACAGATTTACATTCCTCATTCAAGGAACAATTGGATCTGTTTTCTTGAATCAGTAGATTTCTTCCAGTTTTGTTGATTTTGTTTACTTTTCAAACTTCTTTTCCATTATTATGAGTTTAACTAAATAATTTGCTATGTTACATGGATTAGTTTAAATGTGTCAGGTATAGGCATTCTATGATTCCAAG
This sequence comes from Cornus kousa, assembly GCA_025631255.1. Classification (NCBI taxonomy): domain Eukaryota; kingdom Viridiplantae; phylum Streptophyta; class Magnoliopsida; order Cornales; family Cornaceae; genus Cornus; species Cornus kousa. Next base: position 2,053,667 of record JAOTQH010000007.1, on the reverse strand, counting down.
TGGGTTCAAAGTCCTCCCTCAGAGACTCATTAGCAGCATCATCATCATCATCAAAAATGTTGTTGTCTTCTGCACAGAGAAGGCTTAGTACCGCACAATCAAAACTGGGTGCCATTGCAACACCTCAAAACTCTCTCTCTCTAAATTTGTGTGCTTCTTTCTTTGTGTTTTAATAATCCAAGAAACTAGAAATTAATAATCCAAATCAAAGTTACCAAAATCACAATTACCAAAATCAAAATCAAAATCAAAATCATCACCAAAACGAATGCCTTCCAACCTGAAAATTCTAATAATTAAATCAAAGTTACCAAAATCACAATTACCAAAATCAAAATCACAAATCACAAATCCAAGAAATTAGAAATTAATAATCCAAATCAAAGTTACCAAAATCACAATTACCAAATTCAAAATCAAAATCATCACCAAAGCCAGTGCCTTCCAATGGAAAATTCTGTTAATTCTAATCAAAAGCCGAGAAACTGGACGGCGGCATTACCATCTGATCCGCAACCGCTTGATTCATGATCAAATTATTTACTTCCATTGCCATATGATCCGCAACTGCTTAATTTATGATCTAATTATTATTCATCTGATCTGTCGTCGCTTGTCTTCTCTGGAAGACTCGGCTCCTCCACCGGAGATTGGTGTCGACAGGTTGTTTTATGATTCATGGGTTTCATTCAACAAGTTGTTTTAGATAATAAATAGATGAAAAATCAGCGATTTCTGTGTGAAAAGAATTAATTGAGAAACAAATAGTATGCATGTATTGCCCAAATTTCTAAAGATGAATAAAAGGGATTTCTATTGAAAAGATAAATATTGGGGATTTGGGGTTATTACTTACGGTGAGACAAAATAAAAGGGATTTCTATTGAAAAGATAAATTCCGCCATTTATATAGGCAAGGGTATTTTAGGGATTTTAGAAAAAATAGTAGATGATGTCATCAATTTCCGTCTTTAACTGGCGTTGACCGTAACGGAAGGAAGGTCCATGTAGGATATTTTCAAAAGTAGGGGAGGTCTGAGTAATTTCTGAAACAGTAAGGGTGGTCCTTGTAATTAGGGCAAACCATAGGGGAGGTCTGTGTAAATTACCCTATTTTTTTTATACAATTATATTCAGTTAGATTTTTGTGTGTGAGAATAACCAAACTTGAGGCTAATCCGATTTTTAAACTGAGAAATTGGAATGTGGGTTGGGCTTGGATTTTGGAGGGTTGGTTGAAGGTTGGCTGTCATCAGTTGAACTTGGGTTTACCCATCACCCCAATCCCACCTGAGTTGCATCCGTGAATCCATAATGAAAAAGGGAGGGAAGGAAAGGATGCTGCTCTGTTTGCTGGAGCAGGAAAAAGAGAGAGGGGTCACTTTTCACTCTTTGGTTCTGGAATGAGGGGGATGGATGAGACACTAGTACATTGCACGACGACTGAGAGAGAGGAGATTGTGTGGGGTCCACCACTTCGCATCATTATCTCTCTCAGTCAGTGTTGCAATGTTGTCAATTTTAGATTTTTCCAGGCCAAAAAATGAAAATGAACCCCATCTAAAGTTTCCTCCTTGTTTTCCTCCCATATTTGGACCATTTGGTTTTGGTGGGTGGACAGTATTTTGCCCCATTTCAGCTTTCCTTTGACTATTTAATTGAGGAAAATGCCCTAAGGGTGCAGTATTTATCCTTAGATTTCTAATGAACATTTTGTGTGGAAATTTTACCTCTAAATGCTTCAAGCAATTGGAACACTTCCATTTTTGTGATTGCGGTTGAATGGTTGGCTTAAATACTTGTGCATTGTGTTATTGTTGCAGGCGGGATACATGCTGTATGATAGAGTTATTCGGCCTGCTGAAGTCGGTGTGACTGTGGAAAAGGACAATAAGGAGGAAGACCAAGGATCAGAAGCTTGAAGGAATGGCCAAGAAGGATGCCTGCTGGATGATATTAGAAAATTTTGCATCTGTTTGTGAGAGATTGAGTTAGTTCTTCCCAGGTTAGACAAGCTTTAGGTAACCTTTTTATTGCAAAGGATGGAACTAACTACTACTATTTTTATTTTATTTTATTTTATTTTTTTCGTTTTTCAGTTTATTATTGTCACTTTATAAATATGGTGCCAACATTTACATCATAAAATTATAAAAACAGTTTTGGTTATGGTATGGACAGTTGATATTGTTGGCTTTGGTAGCACGCATGGGTATTTGTAGCATGGTTGTCTGAAGGAATCTGACATTGAATCGTGTCACTGTTTTGCCGTTTCATTCTGCTCCATAATTAAAAAATGAAAATATGTAGAGAAAAATACAAGAATATGGTAAGATAATGAAATTACAAGAAAAAAATGGATTCAGTGATTAATAATAAACTATGAACATATTTTATTTGGGGTAGTGTTAAAGCAAGTAAAGAATATAAGTTGTTTTCATTCAAAAACAACGAGAATATGCTTTTTCCTTCTCAAATTTTCACAAAAATACAGCTATATTATATGATGTTTGGAATACACGGTTTTATCAAAATGTTTTGTGTAAAGATGATTACAAATATTTTTATATAACTTTGACATAATATATATATATATATATGCATATATTAAAATTAAATTAAAATTCGATTTCAGAATTAAAAGATATCCGTAACTTTTTCATTTTGGAGTGGAAGGGGCCTCCTCACTTCATTAATCGTGAACTTCTGATATATTTCGAACCAATTACTAATTTCAATTGAGGTAAAAGATGATTAACATGGCATACAACAATATTTAGGATCGTTCTATTAAATAAACAAGCATGTGTATGTGGATGGATGAAATATTTTGCATTAAGATCTGCTGCTCAGGTGCGCGCGCAAAAAAAAAAAAAAAAAAAAAAAATGTTAAGCTTTGCTCAGACCAAACTGGGCCCCATTAATCATCTAACAGTGTCAAAGAATCTTGAGATTTTAAATACTGTAATGTAATGTTTGGTTGCTCAGAATTATTACCTTGAAATTGAAGGAAGAAAAGTAATTCAAAGTTTAATATTTTATGTGTAGGGACGAACTACTTGCTACTTATAGATTAGAAAAGGCAAACATCTCATGCTATTTTGGGCACATTCCAAAATTAACTCCTTAAAGACCAGGATTAATTATTTCTGGTACATCTATCATTTTTGGGTGTTATAATTCCAGGTATTGAGATCCCAACATTATTCAAACATTATGGTAGCCTAGTGAAATATTGGAAGTTAATAACCAAGAAGACTAACAGAAGTCAGGTGTTTTATACAAAAGGACTTAGATTGCTCCAGCCGAAGAGGTGCTTGCACTTAGAGATGCAAGCTTCTCAACTGCATTATTATCATTCACCACCACTACATTAACTACTCAACTGGTCTTTTCATCATGTACTACTTGTCTAAACCTAAGTTACTTTATACAAAAGCTTACTAAAGTTTAATTTATATGTATCTTCTATACTAGAAGCTAGTATATCATTTACATTAGGCACCGCAATGGATTGCCAAATGGTTATCAGCAGTCTCCAGAAGCAGCTTTTGCATCAGTGCAGTGCCTTAAACCCACCCGAGCCCACTCTCCCAAGCTGAGCCTCATTGTTTTCGCTATCTGAATCCTCCTTATTCTTCTCGGGGTTTTTCAGGCACAAACTCAAGTCCAGATGGCTTTTGTCTGGGTGTTGCGAGGCCAACCCATTCCCATTTGGTGCCTGCAACACAGACAGTTTAAACTGTTGAGAACCTGTAATATTATGTCATGAATAATAACATACGTGAATCCCCAACAGAATATCCAAATTTTACCTCAAATTTTCATATGTGCAGAATGGGGAACGACATATAAAAAAGACTTGCATTTTAATGCAACTTTGTGAAATTTGATAGTAATTCTGGCAAAAGTAGAGAAACTCTAGTAATTTAGAGTGAAACCTCTTAACTTCTAATTCCTTCTTATGAGTGTATACAATAAGAGAACATAATTGGACAAGAATATTTTACACCATTCATATGCTTGCTAATTCTAGTGGATCTGCAAGGAACACAGGCTACGGAAACTTGTTATGAAGATCAGTTAGTAAAACCCGGAAACAAACTGATACAAATTTGAATAGATTAATGTTGGCAGTAACCTTAAAAGCTCCACTCTGCATACCCAACATGTCTCAAGACAGTACCAGTCGACAGTGTGTTGCAAGAGAATCAAACCATGGATATATAACCTGACTTCATCTAACAAGCCAAATTACCAAGTCACAACAAAAGGGAAAGAGGGAGAGTCTACTCACTCCATATTGCACTATCTAAGGTCATATTTCAATAAGAAAGATATCCAAAGCTCACAGTCCCTAATTTCCAGCATTAAGCATGTACTGTACATTGGTAATGGATAATAGAAAATATTAACTAATTTAACTATTTTTTAATCAAAATGGGTATTCAAAAATCCATTACAAAGGCCTGTCATGAGTCAACAAGCTAGATCACATCATTCGTGAGATTCCCTTAAGCCAAACTGGAAACTACTATCTAAGACCTTGGACATATATGCCCTTCTTCCACTTTTGTAGTGTTGTGTTGAATCTGACCATTTTATGACATTTGATTCTCAAAGACTGTTTACATGGAAACAATGCTGAAAATTGCACTTCAATGACATTCTGCAAAAATAAACACCTGTCATTAACATCTTCCAACCCCTACCTCCCCTTTTTTCTTCCAGCCCCTGTTCCCTTATGTTGTTGGGGGAGGCCGGAGGCAAATCTCGACGCTAACCAAATTACTAATGTTATTTTGGAGTTGATTGGAGACAAAAGACAGATTTTCTCACTAAGAGAAAATTAACAAAAAAAAATTTGAACACTTGTTTAATTCATTCTTTAGTTCCTCCTATTAGCATTTGGACTTACTAATATGTCTCTGAATGAGAAAGTACCTCGAGAACCCTGCACACATTGTAAGACATTCCTAATCTATTCTTATTCATTTGAGTGGCATTGTTAATTATGGTATACCCGTAAAGCATGCCACACTAGGTAAGAACCAATACAGTTCCTAGGCTTAAAGCCATGTTAGACCAAGTTTTATACTTAGTCACTATAAATTTATTTGACGATTACTGCTTAATAAGTTCTATAAGTTTTAGCTACATTTACTGCATCATCAAATTTCAAAGCAATTCCCTCTTTATGCTACAACAAAACTGTCCTCACAATAATCAGCGCAATTGAAAATTATACCTAGGTTACACCCTTTGGCATAATCTAGAGGATAACATGAATGCAACATCACGAAAAGAAAAACTACACCAAAAACTGGAAGCGGTTTATGAAAGAAAGACAAGTAAACAAGAAGTTCAAGGCATATAAAGTAAACAAGAAGTTCAACAGTCTTACCAGATTCTCTTCCAGAATAGGATTATCGATGTCAGGACTTTCATAGCTATCATCACCCTTTGAAACTGGCCTCATTGTAGGTTGGTCAGTCTTGCTTGTTTTAGCTTCATCATCAACCTTTTTAGCAGCCTCCTTTTTCTGTTCTTCTAGCACAACAATCTGCACAATACAAGTTGTCAACAACTCATTCTATGTGAAAATTACCACAATTAATATCCTCATTGTCTTTTTTTAACATCCAAACAAGAAGAGCTAAAATAACAAAACAAGGCAAGAAATAAGAAATCTCTAAGAAAAATCGACTCTCTGTTTGGAGTCTCTCACCATCCTGCCCTATGACACAAGTATGGACGCTGAGTTTTGTTATAACAAAACTGAATAGAATCATTACTCTCAGTGTCAAGCTGCAGATGTGCTAGTGGATCATCTTGAAGTGTTTTCATTTTTTTTTTTTTTTTTTTTTTATTTTTTTTTTTTTCCTGCTCTGCTCCCCAAAACCGAAGATGCTATGGTTTTATGGCTTCCTCTTCTGTGAGCTTAAATACTGCCTCCAAATTCCGGATGAAGCTCATTTAGTTGTGACAAAGCTTGCACGAATACGCACATATTAAATTAATTAAGATGTCAATACAAGAAAGATCCAAAAATTACACAACCATACAGTGATCATCCAGTGATTTTAGAAGCTAAATGAGCACTGATACCCTAAAGTCGAATATGCTATAGAAAAAACCTCACCTAAATGGCTAAACCCCAGTAATTCTCAAATACCGTAGCATCAAAAACATCTTGAAGAGTTGTATATAATGCCTAGGGCTTGAAACTCAAACCAATTCATTTAAAACCACTTCTAATTGTCGATCTATCTATCTATTCATCAATCCACATATTCACACGTATTTATGTAATAGGAAGAAGAAGAAAAATCCCAAATCTCCAGTAGAAAAACCCTACTTAAACGGTTAAAACCCCGCTCATTTCTAACAAAAACCCTAACAACCAAAAGTTCACTTCTCCAGTACCAAAACCCTACCTAAACCTCACATAATTCCAACAAAAAAAAAAAAAAATTCATAACACAAGAACCAACAAGTGACGTCACTCAAAGAGGGTTTATCTCACCGGAGTGTATCGGAACTTCCGTCTCGGTGGCTCCTCATGCTCGCCGGAGTCGGCAGTGTGGGGCGGAGAGATTGGGGTCCACCGACAGAGGAGGAGGGCAGAGGCGTTACCGGTGCCGTTGGACTGAGAGCTGTTCTGGTAGGAGAGAGTGGAGGATGATGACACTTGGACCCACTGCTTCTTCCATTTTCTGACCGGACCGCTGAACACGGTGGTCGAACCGTACCTGGCCGACGCTCGGCCGAGTCGGGAACTGACTCCCTCCATTTTTTCCTGTCGAAATTCCGGTGGGTAGGATGGTCGTTGGGAGGACAAAACCAGTACTCTTGTCTCTCTCTACCAGAGAAAGAGCTTTAATGGGTGGAGTTTTATAGTATAAAGTAGTACTACCTGAACATTTTGATATTTCTGGCACTAAATAAAATATTTAAAACTAGTCTTGAAAAAGAAAAAAAGAAAGAGCACTAGCAAGTTTCCGTATTCAAACTACTCTTACAAGTTATTGACAAAAGATTAATTTACAAAATAGATTTAAATATTAAGACTGAGAATTCAAAGAAAATTAATACGCCCTTTTAATTGGGCGGAATGTATCAGGAAACGTCTAGAATTACCCAAGAAAATGGTCATTTCTAGTGAAAAAATAATTGGGATATGATAAGGTATAACACGAAATGGACCTTCACCAATAGAAAGAGCAATTTTCATGTTTTAATTTTCATTGTAATTGAGATACAAATTTATTTTGTTGAATAAAGTCATAACAAATAATGAAACCTTAATAAAAATAAATAAATAAATAAACTTCACTAGCATAAGAGCAAAATTTAAATGCATAATATTTTAAAAAATTATTTTAACAATAGTCCTAACCAAAGATATGCCCCCTTTATATGATTTTTTTAAAAAATTATTTTTGTATATAGCAAAGCACACACCCCTTTAGTCCTTTATATGATAGGAGTATTTGCTCACGCTTTTTTTAAAAAAAATAATAATAAAAAGAAAAATAAAAAGAAAAACCTTCTGTGTAGAGAAAAATAGTCTAGTGGACCAACAATACAGACACACAAGGTGCAACAAGAAGAAAGGCCGACAGGCCTCATTCTATTCCCAGGCTGACCAAGTTAATTAATGGTAATCCCAGGCCTGGTCTGAACAAGTTAATTAATTACCGAACATCAAGAAGCCCAATGAGTGAACAAACAGACCAAATTAGAAGATGACTAATAGTTATATGAGTAAGGAAATTGATATTTTGACTATATCTATCTAAGACTTAAAACCGACATAAATACAAAACATTAATTTGACAAGTCACGTAGTACCACGTAATAATTAGAATAAAGTGCAAAAAACTCCCCTGATCTATGAGCGTTTTGCAAATAACCCCCTGAACTACTAGAAACCCCCTTGAACTATCAATTTGTTACAATTGAGGACAATCCGACAGTTGGGTTGATCATAAAAATCAAAAGACAATTGTACCCTTCACTAAAACTACGTAGTTTTTGCACTTATCAACTTACTTGTATGATATGACAGCTGTAATCTCAATAACCAATTACAACTTGACACCTCAGATCCATCAAACATTAATCCGGTCAAAACCCAGTCTCCCCTTTCTCTCTCTACAAACATCATCTCTTCCATATTACGGAGTATATTTGATCAAAACCCAATCTTTCTGATCAAAACCCAATCTTTCCCATATGCATGTGTGTGTGTATATATATATATATATATCAATGTGTATATATTAGTCGCCCTTATATGGTTAAATCAATAAAAACCCCAATAGACACTAAATTTCGCAAACCCAATCA
>JAOTQH010000007.1:2031715-2045215 GCA_025631255.1 Cornus kousa | reverse complement strand
TTTTTTTTTTTAAGCATGAAGATTGTTGCATGAAGTAATCCTGCACTTCCATTGCTTGAATAGGTGACTGATGTGATGAAGTAACCAATGATGACAATTGAATACACTAAAACAGTTGCCCAATTTGTTAAAAGATTGAATGAGTAATGGGACAAGTGATCAGTAATGTGGATCAATAATAAGTAAATATATTATTTTTAAATATTAAATTAAAGATAATAGGTAAAAATTTACTTACCAAATTAGAGATAGTGATTTGATAAAATCTATGTTTTAATAATTAAAATAGAATATATTTATTTATTATTAGTCAACATCAATAGTCACTATATTGTAAATAGTTTCATATTTTCTTCATCTGAACTCCGAATCAAGTGATTCTTGAGTCTAGCCAATTTTGTATGGAAAAACCATACTAATAAGAAACCTAAGTATTGTATGAAAACCTCTTATGACTCTATGCAAAAGAAGCTTGATTTTTACATAGAACATTGTAACTTGGCTATTTTCATTGAGCTTCCGAAAGAAAATGATGACATAATGTAACTGTGTAAATATATTTAATTAATTAATTAATTTATTTTTTATTATTTTTTTTAACACCTTGAATAAAAATAGATATTCCGTACATCAAGTTAGCATAATTATTTGTTCACAATACAGACAGACACGTATACATCATATACGATTTTAATTAACCCAGCACATCACACCGAATATATATTCTTTAAATAGAGTATACAAAATAATATAGAGCTAATCCCAAGTGATTCTGATGTGTCACACATAGTTGTGTTACTGTGTAAAACGTTTTTGGAAAAAAGGTATAAGATTTAGCCAGTCAAAAAAAAAAAAAAAAAAAAAAATGGAGTAAGAGATAATTAAAACTCGCGACATTAGAGGCCAAAATTATTTGTTGACAGTTATAGCCTTAGATATTTTCATTCTCTCTTTTTCTGTCTGCTTTTGTGGTTGAATATGAGGTCAACTGTGTATGACTGTTGGTGATGTCACATTGTCAAAAACACCCAATAATATATCAAACATTATTTAGACCTCTGTGGTATTTGAAAAATTCAAAAGGGCATAAATGTCCGTTTGAAACATAGCTAAACAAGTACACAGAAGCATACGTTCCCCTTCTTTAATTCAACCATCCCCCTCTCTCTCTACAGCATCACCACCACCACCATCAAAGAGGACATAATGAGAGAAGAAATAAAACAAAAGGTGGTAGATGCATGAAAGACAATCTCTCTCTCTCTTTCCCTCTCTACCCTCATCACCTTCCATTCGTAATCTATTCCCCATCTGCCAGATTTCGATCAAACCGAGTTAATTTTTATTTATTTGTTGTACGCTCCACCAACCACCTTCTATTCTTTGTCCCTCAGGTATGAACACGAGACTCTCTGCTTATAATGGTTGTTTTTTTTCTGTCTTTCTTTGAGTTTATTTACTCTGTTTTGCTTCTTGTTTTTGGGCATTTGTTTTGATGGGTCTGAAGGCATACAGATGACCATTGTCTTTGTTCCTCAGGTCCATTGGATATATGGGTTTCTCTCAATTGATGTGTTCTCGCCTTAATAAGTGTGTATTTCACTTATAGTTCTGTTATTGGCTTGTTTTCTTTCCTATCCCTCCGAAAAAGGTGGTAGGTTGGTGGGTTGACTTATTTTTGAAGAAGAGAGATTAGGAATTCTTTAAACGGAAAGATTTGGGTGTACTGGGTTGATTTGTTTGATTTCTAATTCTGTTTATCAGGGTAAGTATTTGGGGTTTACTTTTTGAAAATCATTAATGGCATGTTAGTAAACAAAGTTGGGTGATGTGTGTAATGTTTCTGTCACCTTATTCCTTGAAACCAAAAAATCTTCAATTTTCTTTTTCCATGAAATTATTTGAATGAGAGTTCACCAAAATTGTGGTGATTGGAAATTGTTTCAAAGAATTTCAGTGTTTCTACTAGGTTTTGTCTTTATTATAATCTACGTAATGCAACCATCACTGCCTTTGTTTAATTATTTACTCTCTTCTGTTAAACTGCACATGTATAATCTAAGCTGCACATGAATTTCAAAGAACTTTCAAAGGGAATTGTTAAAAATGTTGATCAATGTTTTCACAAAATATTTGTTTACCCTCTTTGGGCTAGGAAATTAGTCCACAGTTTTGTACTGTAGTTATCTGTCGGTCTTAGTTTTGATCTTTTAATGATATTAGGTGGTACGACTTGAAGTTGAAAATTTTATATTGGAGATAGATCAAATGTCACAATTTCATGTCGCTAATGAAACTCAATTAGGGATACATGTTATGTTAAAGGTTTAGGTAGGTGTTTTAAATACAATTGATGACATAGTGATTATTGAAGGTTGAGAAATGCCAACAGTGAATACCTTTCTATTATTTAAGCCCAATTAGTTATAGGGAGGGTGAAATTGGGAATATGTTGTTCATAGAACAATGAATGGAACCATGTAGGGCTGGCGGGGGTGGCTGCGCCCACTCAAATTTCATTTATTTATTTTACATACCAATCTTTTTTTCTTTTTTTCTTCCCCCCACACCAAAATCCTTAAATATTTATGTGTGTATTTATATATGTACATCGAGATTAGGGATTGTAGCTCGCTAAATCTCTCTTTAAACTTGTTTATTGAATCTCTAATCTATTAAGCTTTTTTTTGATATGCCGGGCTTCTTGAGGAAGGGATGACCAAAACTAAGGTGGGTTGAGATTGTAAGGAAAAACTCGATAGGATGTAGTTTAACAAAAGTTATGGCTCTAGACATATTGGCTTGACAAAATATGATTTAAGTAGGACCCCAGATAGCTGGGACAAGAGTTTGTTGGGTTGAGTTGAGAATGTACTGCACTAAGAGTTAATGGTAGTTTGAGAGTTCTTCTTAGGCCAAGTTGCATAATGTTCCATGTTATTTCCTCATCTCTTTGCAACATTGAAAATCAGCTCGGTTACTGTATCCTGATACTTTTTTTGTCATCTAATTATGTGGCGGCATTTTGTTTTTCTTTTACCTTTTTTTTTTGGTTGAGTAGGCTCCAGTATTAGTATTAGTAACTGATTTTGTTATATTTCATTTTAGACTCTTCCTGTCCACCCCATTTTTTGAAACTTGGTTTCACATGTATCTCTTTTAACTGTCTGCTTTCTGTAGAAATTCAAGGCCATCGACTGAACCATTGTGCTATTACTAGGATTACTGGAATCAGCCATGGTGAGCATACGGAGGCGCAAACTCTTGGGACTTTGCTCTGGTAACTCCCAAGTTGAAAACTGCTTTAGTCATGTAAAGTGCTCACTTAAAATAGACATAACATTGACTAATATTTAGTTCAACTTTCATGGAGGGTTTTGTGTATCACAGGTTGTGTTCTTCTAGTCTGTACATTATTGTTTCATTGGCTTATTTTATTTTATTTTTCAAATAAAGGGCACCCAATGTGGTCCCTAATAATCGAGGGTGTTGGGAGGGGTGGACTGGTTACAGATCTAACCTTTGGTGTTATTTGCACAAAGGCTTATATATTTACTTTCTAAATAAATAACAAGTTTAATGATTGAGAACGTAGTGTATTGAGTCTCACATTGTGTTTATTGCAACAAAATTCATACTAATATTTGAGCCTTTGTAGGGCGAAGTTCTTTCTTTGCTCCATTTCCTAGGCATTTTGACAGTGCTACTGCTCCTGAAAACCTTGTCCAGAACACAAAACCAGCCAGTGTTCATCAGACGCCTTCAGTTGATGCTTACCAGCCGAAGGATGTAAGATGGAGTTCTTATATTTTTGTTTGTCATTTTGTGCTTTTTCTTATCATATCTACTATCTTCTTCTGGACAATCTAATATGTAAACGATTGACATGTACCATAATCTTTGAAGTTTTTACTAGATTTCTTCTTGGTCTGCCATGAATTGCTACATTTTATCGGGACTATGTTGTGGAACCTTTAGGTGCCATAAGAACTTAGTATCATTAATTATCTAAATAGAGATGTCTGATATTCGCAAAGTAGCATGAATTTGGACAGACAACATGAAGGAGTGAACGAAAGAGAAGCTATCTTCTGTCAATCCTTTTCCCATTACAACACATATGGACATTGATACACTGACATTTATCAGGCTGGTTGGACTTGAAACTTTGTCTCAGGGGCTGGGTTAGACATTGTTGAGAAGAAGGTACAAGAGGAAGCAAGTTTTTGACACAACACATCTTCTTGCAGAATTATGAGCAATATCCTTGTATATTTCAGTCAACTCAATCAATGTTTGAGTATTAGGTTTTTGGCGAGTTCGTTTTATTTCGTGGCCCCTAACCTGGTGTAAGGGTATAACCGTATAACCGCATAAGAGCTAATTAATTAGTTTACCTTGTCAATAATGTTTTTAAATTTAGTATTAGTATTAAGCCTTTCCATTTTAACATTTATGGGGTAAGCCTCTCATCAACATCACCTGACATAATTTATATATCCTTATTGTTTTACTGTTATCTCTGTATAATTCCCTGCCCTTTGGAATGATCCCTATGCTTCCTCACATTTTACAAGTTTTGGTGAAGTTCACATAGTTAAGTAACAAGGTAAAAACATTGCTTCATATGTGAAATTTTCTTTACCCTAATTTCTTGTTTTTGTTTCATGGAAAATTCAGAATGTGTTTTTCCAACACTTTTTGCTTATTGCTCAATGGAGTAGTTTCACTCATATCTGTTGTTAATTTTAAAATTTGCGTTAAATTGATAATTAAAATAGAATCATTGTATATTTGCAAATATCTATGTTTTTGTCATCGTCTTTTTGTTTAAATTAATGTGTGTTTCTAGATTATAAGGTTAAAATTATAAGGTGGGAGGAATTATAAGGTTAAAATTTTCTGTGTTCAGAAGGGTAAGCTGGTTGAGGATGTGGATCTTTTGGTCTGCTACCTTAACTTCTACAATTCACTTCCTGAGTTGGAAGTGATAAAAATATTGTGGCTCCTGAAGTATTTGTCTCTTGTATGTACATAAACAGGACTGTGTATGATATATATTTACGTACAAGTACAGTCTTGTTCAGTAATACAGATTGTACAGTCATTTGGGAGTTACTCTTATGTTGCCTGGACTCTTCTAAATGCGTAGAGTACCCATGTAACTTGGATACACATGTCTGGTTAGCCATGCAGCCAGGAAAATGAGTGAAAATTCCATGTTAGATGGTTTATGTTACAAAAAGCACCATTTTACATGGGAATTAACGTAGGATTATCAAAAAAATATCAGTAATTCTTGTACCCCTTGTCCTGGGGTCTGGGTGCTTGATAATGGCAGACATTAGAGACATTTACACATCCAGAATGCATTACCCGAGACCATCTAACATATGTTTTGTGTCAACAATAGAAGAGAAGAATCTAATCCAGCTGTTCAGGCCCTCGGGGACGTTTTATGTGATCCAAAGATCAAGATCTTAATTGGACAAGTAAAAATGATGTAGGACAATAGCAGCAAGAAAGTCAAAACAATAAAGGAAGCAAAAAATGAATGTGGGATGTGGTAATAAATCAAATAGTGTGTGAATGGCATGTGTATGATATGTGCATGGGGATGGTGTTAGATCTAAATGGTCCATGTGTAGTGATATATACATATATATATATTATATGTAGTAATTAGAGGAAACACTTGGGGTCCACATATAAAAGGTGAAACGAAAAAAAGGGTAATTTAGTGTGTGCGGAGAGATATTTATATAGCATATGATATGTGTCTGTGCGTGTGTAAGAGTCAAAGTAATTGCAGGATTGCATGTGAGGCCATAAATAGTGCTTTAGAATGCTTTAGTAATAAATGGCGGCAAAATGATTAGGAAGGTAGTTATTGCCGCAGGCTTGCATATAAACATGTATGTTGTATTGAAGAGTAATACACCCATCTTGAAATGAAAAATTGAGTAATAAATTATAACTTTTTGAATTTAAAGCTTTTGCTCTGTTATAATCTCAATGTGAGATTATTTATCTTTCTAGCTTCCGCTTTGTCAGTTGGTATGAGAGCCTTGATTTACCCTGATCTAATGGCAAATGATGGTTTCGGAAACATCCGCTTTGCCGATGATTATCGCAGAGTGCACAGGCCCCTTGGGCAGCCATACATACTCAAGAACAGTGATTTGTTCAATGATCTAAACAAATTGCTAGTCTTGGGATTGGTGTCAGGTTTGTGTTCCAGTTTGAGGGATCGTGCTGACAATGGCTTTCACAGCCAACTAAACATGGGTTATGATCCTATATATCCGCGTAGGCCTCCAGCCTATGCAGATAATTCCAATGATGAGAAGTTAGGATTAAGAGGAATTGTGATGGGTCAACGTGAACGATGTAGATGCGACAAAAATTGTAGATATCTGGACAATAGTGAGTTTCAGAGAAAGTTTAATTGACTCACTTTCAATGGAAGTTTCATGTTGACGATGTCTTGGACGGGCTTGATAAAGTTGAACACTTTTTCGAGTATTTTGACATACTTAAAAACAAGCAAGTTCTGATTGTAGCATTCAAACTTAAAAAAGGTGCTTATGATGAAGAATTTATTAATGGCAAGATTCCTAGCACTAGATTACGAACATATGTTGTATCACCAAAATCAAAATTGCAGGCAAAAGAATTGGTGTATTAAGAACCATACAAATGAGTTCAACAAATTGAATGAATGCAACGATCAGTCAAAGTGGGAGAGCCAGCAAGCAGTAAGATATATTGGAGGATTGCAGGTGGCAGTCCACTATCAAATTAAAAAGGCAGCGAGAGAAGAACTACTCAAAGCTTGTAAAGTGGAGGGGTAACCTTTTTCTACTATGGCTAAGGCACATTTCGTGGAGGCAGTAAAGGAGTCAGATGAGATTATAACGTTCATTGTTAAGAGCGAAGAGGTGAAGGAACAAGCACTCATTTCGGAAGCATTGCGACCTTTATTGGTAGAATATCAAGAGTTGACCTCAAATAAGTTGCCAGAAGGGTTACCTCTCATGCGAGATAATCAACCTCACAAAAATTTGGTGCTTGATGTGAGTTTACCAAAGCTTCAACATTACTGCATTGGTCCAATCGAGAATAAAGAGTTGCTAAGGCAAATTAAGGAGTTGGTTTTTACACTGCGTTTCGATGATATGTTGGATATGGTGGTTGGTTAAAAAAATCTTCCCCTAGATTGACTAGAGCAATTATCATCAGATTCATATTAGACCTGGAGACAAGTGTGCTTTCAAAACGAAAGAGGGATGTGCCTATGTTGTTGATCTTCTCGAGACATTTATTTTTCCTCATCCTTAATGTTGCTGATTTATTCGAGTATCATCCACCCGGTGAACGACTTTATTCACAGCCAAACTTGAGGAAGAGTTTTTGTGAAGTGGAGGGGACTGATGTAGGACAATAGTGGCAAGAAAGTGAAAACAATAAAAGAAGCAAACAATGAATGTGGGGTGTGGTAATAAATGAGAAATATTTTGTGAATGTGTAGTGGTGTGTGTATGGTGTGTGCATGGGGGTGGTATTAGATTTAAATGGTAATGCGTGTGTAGTGATATGTGTGTGTGTGTGTATGTATATATATATAATGTAGTAATTGGAGAAAACACATGGGTTCCACATATAAAAGGTGAAAAGAAAGAAAAAAGGTGATTTGGTGTGTGCAAAGAGATATTTATGTAGCATATGATATGTGTGTGTGTGTAAGAGTCAAAGTGATTGCAGGAGTGCCCGTGAGGCCATAAATAGTCCTTTAGGAAGCATTCTTTATGTGAGTGTACTAAATGGCAGCAAAATGAATAGGAAGGTCGTTAGTTGGTAAAAGTCAGTGATTGCAAGCTAGTAAAATAGACATAGGCGGGCTAAAGGTCGGGATTGCCGCAGGCTTGCATATAAATATGTACGTTTTATTGAAGAGCAATACACCCATTTTGAAGTGAAAAATTGAGTAAGAAATTATGTGTTTAGAGCTTTTGCTCTGTGATAATCTGAGTGTGAGATTATTTATCTTTCTAGCTCCCCCTTTGTCAAAAAAGGAGTTACCAAAATTGACTAATACCACATGTTCAAAACACTGAGTTGAATAACTGAAAGCATGGTACATGCTTGTTCCAAAATGTTGAATTTGGTTATTTCTAAAACTAGTTGTACACATATGGAAACCAGACAAAGATCATATTTTTCTTTCTTTATTTGCATACAAATGAACTGATAAATCCTGTTGAGATATGATGACTTGGTTGCGACCTTATCTTGGGAGGTTTAGTTCAAATTTGGATCTCCGTCCATGAGAAAGATCGTTCACGTTTATAGAATGGAATTTCGGAATGTGTTTTTCCCAACATCAAGTGGAGTTGCATGCAACTAACTATCTCTTTAATAATTAGTGGCTTTAACTTGAAAGTTACAACATCTGTTTGTATTGATTGGATATAATAATTTGAATTTTAGATTCTTAAACCACCATTTTTGTTTTTTAGTGGTTCTATGTAATTTGCAAGCGGTTTACAACAGATATGTTTAAATTGCAGAGATATAAAATTTTGGCACAGGATTTAATTGTTTTATGGTATAAAATATAGGTTACCAGTTGTTTATATGTTCCACCTGTACTTGAAGGTTATAATCATACTAAATATTTTATTTCCCAGAAAATTATCTCCAAAATAGGTAATGGATCATCAGATGTATCGGGGTCTAGCTCGTCAAAGGATCAACATATTCCAGGTTTGTCTTTTATTCATATTTACATATTAAAGTTACTATTGACCTAGTGAGGGGAATGCATTTGTGTGAAAGCTAAAAAAATAACTTTTTTGATTATTATGCATGTTTCGTGCAATCTTTGTAACTATTTATTAAACTAGATGATTATTCAATTTGTGTTTGATTGAATTATCAAGTGAAGAGTTGAATATATAATGCAAGTCTACTTATAGAATTCACCAATGCAAAAATAATCCACAATTGTCACACTTTAAAATCTCAGATGTCATTATCTCCCATGTAGTTATGACAATGAAGACCATCAGTTCATCAGAACAACTAAAACACCTTCTTTACACAAGACTCTTTGGTATTTATGGACAAATTGCACAAAGAACTTATTTACAATTATTTTACTAATAACACGCAGCTTGCGGCACAGCTAATTTAATTTCTTTTGAATATTTAAAAATGTTAAATGCCCGTTTTCAAGAGATCTATAAACAGAAATGCCAGTTTATTTTGAAATATGATAATGCTGGATATCAGAATGGCAATGCAAATCTCACCCTACTTGATTGTTTGTATTCTTCAATTTCTTCTATATTTCTTGAGACCTTCCTTCTGATTTTGGAATTCCACCTTTCTTATAGGATATTTTATTTTTTATGTATAGAAGACAAAGAGATGCTAAACCTTCCCCTTTCTCCTCTGTCATGTTTTTCTGCAGTGCAAGAAGTCAAACGCAGAAAGCGACACAGGAGAAAGCATGTTGAAAACCAAGAACCATGTGTAATGAGGGGTGTCTATTTCAAAAATATGAAATGGCAGGCAGCCATAAAAGTAGACAAGAAGCAAATCCACTTGGGGACTGTTGGATCTCAAGAAGAAGCTGCTCGTTTATATGACAGGTATCAATATTGAGTTTCACCTTTATAGTACTAGCAAATGTTAGAAAGGACTGTAGTTAGCAGAATTTGAGGGAATTATTACCTATTGCTCTCTGTACCTTGAGGTTCCCTTCATATGTGACTACTGACAATTTAAACACATAAATTCCTCGGTTAGTAGGGACGGAGTCAGGAATTTATTTCAGGGGGGGCGCACTGAGCATGGTCAAATATTATTTGTCTTCCAATAACAGTGCAGCAAAACAAGAAGCCAAAAAATAGAATTTCAGTAATCAAGATTCAAATATTATGTCATTTTTCTGAAAAATATATAAAATATGAACGTTATAGTCATAAAATTGTAGTGAAATTTAAAGAGCAAGAGGGAAAAAAAAAAAAAGAAAAGAATTAATAAGCGAGAAAAATGTTATTCACATAAATAGTATATGAGTGCAAGAATAAAAATAAATAAAAAGAAAAAGAAAAGAAAAATGAAAGAACTTTGAAGAAGAAAAATATATACTAATGGGTCGGTGGACTAGCTGTATCAGGCCCTTACTTCCCAAAGGGAGGTCAAGGGTTTAAGCCTCAGTGGAGGCATGTGTGTGTGAGTACCAACTATGCAAAAATTATGGTTTGATTGAAGAAAGTGAATGCAATTTTTTTTGAAGGGATCAAAAAACTTGAAAAGCCAAAAAAGTAAAAGAGAATAAAAAAAGAGTTAGAGTGATTTATAGAAAGGGATAATTTTATATGGACACTTTGTAAATTTTTTAAAAATTACATACATCAATTTGGCTCTATCCCTGTTGGTCATTCAGATGTCTTATTTTTCACCATTTTACCCACTTTAGTTCCTATCCTATGTCTCTGCTCAGGAAAGAAAGGAAAAGGAAAATTCACCCTATATCAAGTGGTAGTCCGTTGTGCCTGTTATTAGCGCTTTGTATCAAATCACAATACCACTCCACGCTTCTTACTGGTACAGCTGTAACTATTGGTCTTTCGTTGCAAATGATATATCGATGTTGTTTAATGGTTAATTGCATTTCCATTTTAATTTGGAAAGGAATATTACTCGTATAGAAGGTGTGCAGTGTTTCATTTTGGGTTGTATACTTTTTTGTTATCTTTTTATAACTTAATTATCTTGGGTTAACCATACATGATCAAAGCTACGAAATTGTAAGTAGTATTTTTAAAAAAAATTGGGATGAAAGCTTCGAAGGGTCAAAATCTTGAGAATTGTTAGATAACTGTTCGAAAACCAAAATGGTTGGAATTTGACCAGAAGGATGTGAAATGAATTGGAATGGAGACCTCTGAGTTTCGGTGTTCTGCTAGTATGGACTGTATGGTATGAAACAGAACAAAAATGAGTAGACTTTAATAATCCATAAATTGGAACTCTATCCTATTCCTACCAAGCTCTTAAATAATAATTTTTATCAAATAAGTCAATCTAATCGAGAGTTCCATTGATGCAATAGTATATAAAATGTAAACTGAATGAATTTTTGAATCACTTAAAAAAAGTAAAATCTCTTTGTTAAGATGCAGTCCGTTTTCATTTTCTTTCCAAGTTAGGAAAAATGAATTTGACCTTTGCTAGTAAATCTCTTAACGAAGTCAAAATTAAATAAACAGATTGGGAAAAAAGAAAAAGAAAAGGTAAAAACACATGGAAAATGACAAACATTTAACCTTTGGAAATTGTTAGAAATAAAATATAATTTATTTATTTTTTAATGTGCCAGCTCACTAATTCCCTTGTCCTAACTAGTTTGAAATTTTGATTGGTTGCTGGACCACAATAACCGTAGTACTGGGGTTCAGGTTCTGTGGAAAGAACATTTAACAATCTTTATTCTTCTGTAAGATAAGCAAATGAGAACAAGTTTGATTTATTTGTGATGTTGAGAATGAGTTTGGTATTCATGAGCTGCCTTACCCGTAGTAAATTTGCCTAGATAGCTTGCCAGCAACAATGTGTTGACTGAGGTGCTTTCATCATCCATGTGATAATAAATGTAATTATCACTGAATTGATAAGATTCGCGGCAAAACAAGAGAAGGAAATAATATGAAAATCTCTAAGTAGCTGCCAGATATTGACATGAAATTATTTCTAATTTTCCTTGATTCCTCTGGCTTCTCATGATTGTGAACTATTGCGTGCAGAGTTGAATTCTCAATAGTTAATTATTCTTAGACATTCAATATTCAGACAAGTAGTTCACACTGCAATATGTATATTACAGAAATCCATTTCTGTTATGTAGCATGTGCAGTGAATGTAAGGGATATAAGAAGATTAGGTAGTGGGATTACAGACAAGATACCTATTTGCTCTTACTCGCAGCTGAAGAGATGCCATTGGGCTCGAAATGCCAGGGAAATAATCGAGAAAAGAGATATTTGTAAAGATTAAATGCATACACTGTTTTTGATTGTGTGGAGGAACATGCTCTTTATGGTAATAGAATTGACTTATTGTCATCTCGGTGTGGAAATGGACTTGAACATTTTAAAAATTCTGGGTAATAGGTAATAGTTATCATCGAGTAAAACTAGATCCAATTGGGTACTAGTATTATGAACTATATAGTACATGTTGGTTAATAAGATACACAGTAATGAGTAGCTTAGATAGTTAAAGACTAAAAGGTTTTCGGAACAGTCATGGCAAACTTCAGAAATATCTCCTTTTCTTAATATGGGAAAATTCTCATTTATTTGACGTATTTAGAATCCTGGCAAACTATTTCTGGCTTACGAGCCAATTGTCTTCTTTGTCCTTTCCTATACTCAATAGAAGTGGATATTATTACCCCTCCCGTGTCGAAGTCAGGTATATTGTGTAACCACATAATTCTTGCTATCTCGTTTATTCTTGAGTAACTCTTTAATTTTTTCTTCCATTATTGGATCATGTACTTTTAATACACATTTGGTTACTTGTAGCCTGTTGTATAACTCTCTGCATGATAGAAGTACTAGAATTATGCGTTTGGATAACTCATTAGTACTTTTTCCATGTTTGTAGGGCTGCTTTTATGTGTGGGAGGGAACCGAACTTTGAACTCGCAGAGGAAGAGAAGCAAGAACTCAGGAAATTTAAGTGGGTGGAATTCCTCGCAATGACTCGTTCTGCAATTACTAGCAAAAGTAAAGTTGTCTCATTCTTCTTTAGCCCACTTGTGTCATTTATCCTCTGGTCTTTCAATTGTTGCCATACTTGAAATTTTCAGAGCACCAGAGAAGAAGTGGGGCAGGTTTGCAAAGAAAGGTCGAGCCTTCGATGCAGAACAGTGACTTGGAGGGGGAGCAAGGAGTCGATGGCTTCTCAGCTTTGGAAGAAGCAGAGCCAGACACATCTCTCTCTTGAAATCTTGATTTTCAGAAAGAAGGCTGAACAACCTGGTTCTAACAGTTGTATTAGCCATTAAGACTCTTATTTATTTAGTTTTAAATGGTGTATAAATGGCCCTAACAAGGTGGTTCATGGTGGACTTTTATCTCTGTTAGTTGCTGGTTTCTGTCTCCAATTAAACAAGGAGTTCAATTTTACATGTCTCTTAATCCATTTCATGGGTAAAGCTTCAGTTTTAGTTTTAGGTAAGTTAATAAACCCTATTCCATTAGTTGCTAGTATGTAATTATTCGACCCAACCTCAACTTCTGTTATTATTGTTTTTCTTTCGAATTGAACATTTGGAATTTTTAGTTTTTGTGGAAAGAAAAATCTTCACTCACTCCAAGAGTATGATTTTATGTTCCTTCCATTTGACACGCAAGTAAAAATTTGAATAAAGTTGACGTATTTACTTACGTGTCTAGTTGTGAATGGTTGAGATAATGTAGT
>JAOTQH010000007.1:2000784-2022084 GCA_025631255.1 Cornus kousa | reverse complement strand
TGCCAAACATGTTTTTGGGCCTGAAATGAAGCCCTGCAACAGAAACACCAAAGTAAAACACCAAACAAACAGGCCCTAAGTGGTAAAATTTCTCTGCTTTCAGGATGCATCTCTCGTGACCTGTCTTCTTTTTCCTCGTAAAAATGTTATGAGCGAAAGTGTTAATTTGATAATCATGGGAAAGGCTTGTCAGCCTTTGGGCTTATTTTTCAGTCTGTCAGATTTATGATCCCTATTTATTCATTTGTTGTTTATATTTTTGAGTGTGCTTAAACTTATCAGAAAATAAAAAAGTAAATAAATTGTGTGCTTAAAACTGTCATCTACACTCCTCAGACCTGGTTGCCTAGAATCCTACTGGTGCTCCATTGATGGCCTTCCTGCAGCAAACCTCATATTGATATCTTGCTACAATGAAACAAATCCCATTCCAATATTATGTTTGCTCTCTAGGGTATTGCAAAATGGTGTCTGCATATCACAAAGTAGCACGGTAGCACAGCATCTGTATTGCACGTCTGGAGAACTATTGACAGACCTGAAGCACTCTTTACTGCCTCACCACCAAAAGTGCCTTTTAACTTCATACTCATATCAAGTCATGTTTCATCTATCCTTGCACTACAAATATATATATATATATATATATTTGATAAGTCCTTGCACTAGAAATACAGCCTGACTTTTTTTTCTTTTTGTATATTACCCTCTGGGTATTGTTTGAGCTCATCACCAGCTTTTTCCACAAAGTAGAGAAACCATTCGCTTAAGTTTTCTGTCCTTCATTCCTTCCTTGTCATGTTAGATTGCCTTTGAGCTGATATGAAGCTCATTGGTGGATTAGATGGTTATAATCATTCAATTCGATCAGTTACTGAACTAGGATCTGTTGATTATTGATCATGTGCTTCTATGTGTATGTTATTAAAAGTTATGTTTTAATACTTGGTGTTGGTATCAATTAAGTGAATGGTCGTTGTACTTCACCCTTCTTGTTCTTCATTTCAATCACTGGTTAACCTTTTTTTCTTAATGACATTTCAGGTGGTCAAATTGGTGCCATCCGCTACTCCATTCTTTTTGCTGTTGTTGGAACAACAGTGGATTTTGCTACCCTTAAACTAAAGCCTGTCCTCGAGAGCTTCCGTGAATCCAAAGTTGGGGACAATTTGAAATTGCCAGAATGGTCACCCATCCAAGTACTTGATGAGGAAGCTCTTGCTGCAAAAAAGGCTCGGGAACAACAGTTATATGCACAAAGAAATGTCCATAATTTAGGCAAAGAAGAAGCTTGATAATACTTTATTTTATATGCTTCCTTTTTTTGTGTTGCTTTCCCTTCTCTCAGTAGTGGCATAGCTTAGAAAACAATTAATAAAGGAAGAGGGAAATATGTTTTCATGTTTGTGTTCTTTTTCTTCACCCCTAGTCGATCCATTCTATTGTATTTATATCCTGAGCAACAAGACCCATGCTCAGACAGATACTGTAAGTTTTGTCTTATATGAGAAAGAAGGGAGCGTTTATCTGTTGTTTTATCAAGTACCTGAAACAGTTCTGAGTATTTAATTATCATTATTAGCTTCAAAATTTCAACCTTGTTCTGTGTGTGAGCACCTTGAAATTTTGAATTTTCGATAGTTGGGCAGCTAGTAAGTTGAGGTGAGGCTGTCATTTTGCTTTCTTTTTCATGGTTCTTCAATTAGTGTTTGATCCATCTTTAATTCATTTTGTTTCCCTTATTTCTGGGTACTGTAAGTGGAAATACGTTTCAACGAGACAAAATTCAACCCCGTTTTAAGCATTCATGCTTTAACAATGTTTTAACATAATCTGATTAAATGATTTGGTCATTCTTTAACAATGTTTTTACATAATCTGAGTAAATGGGATGATAAGCTATTGGAGTTCAAAATGAGAATCCGGGAAACAGTACAGTTTCTTTTTTCTTGTTCAATGATGACAGTTTCTGTTCTCATAAAATGGAACCAGACAGACCCTTCTTGCTTCCGACCATGACCTCCGGACCACAATGGAACAACTATGCCACAATGGAGCAACTATACCATCACTAAATTGCTAATGTCATCATTATAGGAGAGATACTGATCAATAGGATACCCATGCAGGTTTATGAAAAACTCAGTTGCGGTGATTTTCTGGTTAATAGCTCTGGAGTTTTTTTCTTTTTCTTTTTCTTATACCTGGTTTCTCTCGACACAAAAATACAATTTTTATTTTTCCCAAGTGATGTTCACTTGTTCGTGTGGACATACCCTCATAGGTAAATTTTGTCACCACCTTCACTTCTGGAATATAACATCTAAATATATCTTCCTGGATGAAGGATGCAAACATGAGGGGTGACCAACTGTCACAGGCCATGTGAACCAACATATATCTTTAACAGAAAGTCCAGTGCCAACACAAAGATTATAGTAAAATGATAGAAAAAATATTCAGACTCATGCAAGCCGTTTATATGCATCAAAGCGGAGCTCCAAGCTAACCACATTCACAAAAATTACATCAGGGTTGACAGTCTGCTATTTTGTCACCCTAAATGAATTACACGTTAATCTATTGGTCATGTTTCAAGATCTCATGAAAGCAGAGAAACAAGGGAGACAAACTCGAGTGTTACCCGGCCCTTGGACCTCGTGTTGATGACAAAGTGTTCCGGGTACTTTCTTAACAACATAAGCAATCCAAACCATGGTTTTCCCTTGGACTCTGGACCAGGATACTCCTCGGATGTGAGATATCTCCTTACACGACTGTGATGCCAGACACTACTATATTGTTCGACCAACTGCACGGACAAGAATTAGAAAAGTTGTCATTAGCTATGTATCCCAGGTTCAATGTCTCTAATAAAACATAAAAATAGTAAAGCATAAAACTAAAGTTGTTTAAGGCACCCACCAAAATGAATATTGAACAAGAAAGTATAAATGACGTTTTAAGTCAAAATATCACTGATCAGTGATCTCCGTGAGGAATGGTTGTTATAACTAATGGGCCATCATCATGAAAATCTGTGAAAATTTAGAACACATGGAATCCCGACAACCTATCATACATGCAATTAAGTAAATTCAACCAACATACTTAACTCAACAAAGCCGCCTTCTCAACTATTTAATTGACATGAAATGGGAAAAATAACCTGTTTAGTTGCCTTTAAAAAACAAGGAGAGCTGACACATTTCATTTTCCTGGTTTCAATAGTTTCAACAACCTAATTTAAATGTCTATTGAAACAAAATCTAGACAAAATTTCCATGGGACATCCAGCACCCACTGAGCCAAGTTGATAGTTACATAAAATGATGCTTCTTGAAGAAAGAAAGTTTCTGCTGTTTGTCTAAAGAAAAACAGCACAATCACTATCATCAATTCACCATAGAATCATAAAAGAGTAAGTTTAAAATTTACAACCAAATAAATCTGGTGCAAACCTGAATATTAATTGAAGGTGCCACTTGGTCTAACAGGTAAATCTTCTAGGAAGTCACATGAGAGAATTGGGATTAAATGAATGCTTGGAGGAGGGGGTTTGTGGATAACGGCTGGGTACTACACCCTCCCCCGTTGCATACCCTCACCACTGAGACCAATATATATATATATATATATATATATCTTAGTTCAGCTTGCAGTTTCATGCCTGAAATTGTTTTTGGATGAAAAGATCTTCAGGGATTTGATTGGTCAAGTGGAAGTAACATGGGTATGCCCTATGGTGAATGTGCTATGCATCCAATAGGAGTGAAGATGCTACCAGCTCTGCTGACGATAGAAGTTGATGTTTGTGATGGTAACACATGTTAACAAAATAACCAACAGGTCAGTGGCCTAGCGGCATCAGGCCCCTACTTCCCAAAGGGAGATCATGGGTTTAAGCCTCCATGGAGGCATGTGTGTGTGATTACAAACTAAAAAAAAAATCCATGTTAACAAAATTATTGAAAAGACATGCAAAATGAGGCAAACAAGGCAGGTATGTTCCAGCATAGTTCCTGGGAAGTGTAACCTTCCAGTGACATCCTAGAATCAGAAAATGCATCAAATAATGCAGTTGACAATTCAAACTGTTCACCAACTTACTGTGACATCATAGAATCAGAAAATGCATCAAATAATGCAGTTAAAAATTCAAACTTACCTCAGCATGAAGTTTCTCCATTGGCATCCATTCTCCTGGACCACAAAGATCAGAGAGCACAATGGCCACAGATGATACTACATCTTTTTCTTCTAACTGCAGAAGTTGATGGTTGTCAGCATCCCTGTCAATCCTCGATCTTGCATCTGACTTCTTATCTGCAGGGACTATAGATTATACGATGTCAATGATAAAGGATATTATCAGACAGAAGTTATAATATGTATCCATTTTTTTATTTAAAGAACTTTCTGGCAAGGGAATGGAGAGCAATACTGAGATAAGGCGAACAGTAAAACAAAGTCAAACAGCGACAGTTTTTTACATTTTTTGTGCATACATGAAAATTTTCATGTCATTTTCCAAAACAATCGCAAAAAAAACCACTGAATTACTGAGCTTCAAAAGGCAATCACACAAATGACGGAAAGTTGTCAGCGCCCAGAAAAACATCAGATTTTCCCATATTGATCTATCCCCAGCATCATTGCCCTCCCAACAATTCTGACATCGTATATACTGAATAAATTACCTAAATCTATTTGGGGGAGGTCAGAGTATACAGATCACTTCTTCTTGTTTTGCAATTTAATAGGACAATAAAAATAAACAACAAATTAAAGACTGTCATTTGACTCTCATTCTATCCCTTATTTCCAGATGAGCACTGTCTTTCCCTTGATGCATCTGCTTCACACAGACTTGGTATTTCAATTCAACCCTCATTCTATCCCTTATATCCAGATCAGCACTGTCTTTCCCTTGATGCCTCTGCTTTACACGGACTTGTACCTCAATTGGTATACTTAATTCAACCCAACAAACCATTTCCTAACTATTGGCGGTCAGCTTTTTACAGCGGAAAAAAAGAGCACGCTATTTGTAGTCGACTAAGAAAATTAAATTTTGTCATCCCATCTGCTCTACCAAAGGCCATACCCTTAGTTAAAATGCATACTATCATATCCTTCCTAATTAACTCTGTTAGAACATTTATGTGTGTGTGTGTGTGTGAGTGTGTGTGTTGGGTCATGTTGTAATTATGTATAGTTGGTAGGGCCAATATGTAATTAGCACATTCTTGTTCATATATAAGCTTTGTTTGTTCTAGGGTTTACAGATGATATATGAGATATACATTGTGCAGCCTCATCTCTCTCTCTCTTCATCTTTCAGTCTTTACATGGTATCAGAGCTTCGATCTGAAGCTGTTCCGTCGTGAGTTGTGTAGTCGGCGAAGGTGTGTAATAGCTTCAAGAGATTTTATTCTGTGGTCGGCGATAGCCCAAGCCAGCTCACCGACGGCCCTCTGTTTGCTATCACCGGAGTTTTCATCGCCATTTTCCTTTGTTGTGTTGATTGGTTGAAGAGGAGCTGGCTGAATCACGATCTAGTTGTTTCACAGTCGCGATCGGTGCCTATAATAGTCGTCGTCGCTGGGAGATTTGGGGATCATCGTTCTTCCTGTGTGCAATCTTCAGTGACTTGTTTGTGTAACTGTTGCGATCGCCGGTGTTTGCAGAGGTTTCCGCGAGTTCTGTCTAGAGTTGTGAGGAAGACAAAGAGTGTTTGGCTAGAGGAATTAGGTAGCCAAACTTGGTTTATTGAAAACGGTTTTGCAGCGATCTAGTGTAGACCCGTAGCATTGGGTCCGGCCAGTACATTGGACCGGACCCTTATCGTTGGATCCAACCCATTTCGTTGAATCCGGCCTGAATCTTCTTGTGGATCCGGCAGAGCTAGTTCCAGGCAGCATTTCTCTGCCTTCTCTTTTTGGACTTGTGCAGTCTGTTTTTACCTTCCCGGGACACTTAAGATTTTTTTGTTTTGGTTCATCATGTCCGACTCTTCAACCACTGCTGCCAATGAACTTGTGGGAATTAAACCTTCTATTGCACATGTTGATCATGTTGGACTGCAGATTACCACTATGAAATTAAGTAATTCTAATTACTTATTGTGGGCTCAAGCTATGAAAATCTCTTTAGGAGCCCGAAAAAAATTAAATTTTGTTACACATGATCCTCCATCTAAAACATCAACAGGTTATGATGACTTGGAAACAAATAACTATATGGTTATGTCATGGTTGTGGAATAGTATGGAGCCTTCTTGCAACTAACTTTATGTTTTTGAACACTGCAAAGGAAATTTGGGATGTAGTTAAAGAAACTTACTCGATGGATACAAATGTTTCTCACATCTATTCCCTGTATGAAAAGATGTTTTATTCTCGTCAGTCCGATCAGGGCATAGGCGTGTATTATAGTGCTTTCAAAAGCCTATTGGATGAGTTGAATCAATACCACCCGTTGACCACTGATCTTGAAGTTCTCAAACGACAACGTGAGGAATTTCATGTTTCTATTTTTCTTGCGGGACTCGACCCTAATCTTTAGAGTATTTGGGAACAAATACTCGCTAGTGATGGAGGACTTCCATCTTTGGGTAAAATTTATGCTCGATTACTTCGGGTTTTAGAAACATCACATGGAACATCAACTGGGAAAGAAAACTCAGCAATGATGATTACTTCTATCACCCCACAGGTTTCCACAAGTCATGGTACTCCCAGTAGTAACCGAGGCAATTTGGGTGGTTCTCGTGGTAATGGTGATCATGATAGAGGTCGCGGTCACCGTGATCATGGACATACTGCTACTTGTCACTATGGCCACTGTGGGGGTACTAATCATTCTATTGAGTACTATTGGGATCTCCATGGAAAACCAGCATGGGCGAATCAAGTAGTCACTTCCTCTGACACTATTTGTTCTCATCCCTCTCTTGGCCACAACAATCCACTTCCTAAGGCTTCTGTATTGCCATTTAGTTCATCTACTAATGACATCGTCACACTATCTCGAGCCGAGTTCAGAGGTTTGGTCAACCAAGCACATCATAAGTGTGCTAATGTTGTTAAATGTTACCTTTGCCTAGTCAGGCAATATTACATGTTTTTAGGATGTAAAGAGTTCATACTCCCCCTGGGTTCTCGACTATGGGGCCTCTAATCATCTAACGGGTAATGAATCTATATTTTCTAATTTTAATAAGTATAGTTCCACTTCTTTTGTTACTTTGGCAGATGGTAGAACTCGTCCCATTATTGGTCAAGGCACAGTTAGACTTACTACTTCTATTTCATTATCTTCCGTTCAATTGGTTTCACAATTTCCTTTTAATTTATTATCTGTGAATAAACTGACTCGATCACTCAACTGTTCTGTGACCTTTTATCCTTCCTTTTGTGTCTTTCAGGACCTCAAAACAAAGAAGACAATTGGTGGCGGCAATAAAAAGAATGGCCTCTTTTACTTGGATTGCTAGTGCTGTACTAGTGGGGTGGCTCTTCATTCACAGGTTTCTGTACACCAGTGGCATTATCGATTAGGTCATCCCTCCTTGAAGTACTTGAGGTCTGCCTTGCCTTTTCTTGAATCGGTGTCTACTTTAGACTGTGAGTCGTGTCAATTGGGAAAGCACCATGAGTGTCTTTTCCTCCTCGTATTGATACTCGTCAATCTTCTTTATTTGAATTGGTACATGCTAACATTGGGGTCCTGCTCGTCATGTTAGTAATTCACGGTTTTCATATTTTGTTAACTTTGTTGATGACTATTCAAGGATGACTTGGATGTTTTTAATGAAAGACCGGTCTGAACTTTTTTTCATATTCCAATTATTTTTTAAAGAAATTGAGGTCTAGTTTGGCTGTGTTATAAAAACTTTAAAATCTAATAATGCTATGGAATATGTCAAAGGTGTTATTTCTACATTTTGTGACTCTGGTGGTATTTTGCACCAAACTTCTTATTCTTATACTCCTCAACAAAATGGCGAAGTAGAACGGAAAAATAGGCATTTAATTGAAATAACTCGAACTTTAATGATCCATGTGCATCTTCATTTTGGGGAGATGTTGTTTTAACTGCTTGCTACTTAATTAATTGTATGTCTTCTTCCATTCTTCATTGGAAATGCCCTTATTCTATTGTATGGATGTCACATTTTTTTAGGACACTCCTTACTTCTCTTCACGTGATTCGCCTTTAAGTACTAATTTATTGCTTTTGTTGCCTACTGTGTCTACTTCAACTGCGTCTGTCACACCATCACCACTTCAAGTGTATAGTCGACAACCACAACAAGCATCCCCCCAATTATCTACTTTTATTGAGGCTCCTCTTCCTGTTACTGATGATCTTCCTATTGCCTTGCGCAAAGGTACTCGTTCTTGCGTTAATGCACATCCTATTTCTAACTTTGTCTCATATAATTATGTATCGCCTCCTTTTCCTATTTTTTATCCAAATTGTCTACCACTGTTGTTCCCAAGACTGTGCAGGATGCCCTTTATAATTCACACTGGCACAAACCTATAGTAGATGAAATGGGTGCTCTTCATCATAATGGGACATGGGACCTTGTTCCCTTACCTCTTGATTCCAAATCGGTTGGCTATAAGTGAGTCTACACTGTGAAATATCTTCATGATGGGTCTACCGAGTGTTTGAAGGCTCGTCTTGTTGCAAAGGGGTACACTAAGACCTATGGCATTGATTATGATGAGACCTTTTCCCCTGTTGCGAAGATTTCTTCTATCTGAATCCTTATTTCCATTGCCTCCAATTGTAATTGGCCGTTGTTTCAATTAGATGTGAAAAATGCCTTCTTGCATGGTGACTTACATGAAGAGGTTTATATAGAGCAACCACCTGGATTTGTTGCTCAGGGGTAGTCACGTGACTCACATCATGCTCTATGTCACCTTAAGAAGGCCTGTAGGGATTGAAACAATCTCAAGGCTTGGTTTGGAAAATTCTCTGAGGCAACACTTGCTTTTGGTCTTAACAGGTGTCAAACAAATTATTCGATATTTCACCAGCACACCAGAACTGGTTTTATATTTCTTGTGGTGTATAGATGATATTATTATAACATGTGATGACTGTGACAGCATTGCTAAGTTGAAGTTGTTTATGCAAAATCAATTCCACACTAAAGATTTAGGTAAACTCAAATATTTCTTGGGTATCGAGGTTGCTAGATCGAAGGAAGGTATAAGCTTATCTCAAAGAAAATATGTGTTGGACTTATTAGAAGAAACAGGTATGTTAGGTGGCCGTCCTGTTGATACTCCTATGGATCCAAATATAAAACTCTTGCCTGATGAGGGTGATTTATTTGACGACCATGGTAAATATTTAAGTCTAGTTGGGAAATTATTTTATCCCACTATCACCCAACCTGACATTTCATATGCAGTTAGTGTTGTAATTCAATTCCTGGGAGCTCCAAGAGTATCACATTGGAATGTTGTTCTTCGAATTATTCGATATCTCAAGCGAGCTCCAGGTTTTGGGTTGCTATATAAATCTAATGGTCATCTTAATGTGGAAGGTTTTACAGATGTTGACCGGGCTGGATCTCCCTCAGATAGGAGGTCTACTACGGGCTATTGCACATTTGTAGAAGGAAATCTTGTTACATGGAGGAGTAAGAAACAAACGGTAGTAGCTCGATCTAGTGTTGAAGCAAAGTATAGTGCAATGGCTCATACCGCTAGTGAGTTGACATGGATACAACACTTTTTAGAGGAACTTGGGTTGACAGTCAAAGCTCCTATTCCATTGTTCTGCGGCCATTCATATTGCATTCAATCATGTGTTTCATGAGAGAACCAAGCATATTGAAGTTGATTGTCACTTCATTCGAGAAAAAATATTAAGTGGGAACATCTCTACTTCATATGTGAAGTCTGAAGATCAACTAGATGATATGTTTACCAAAGCGTTGGGCATAATCGGTTGAGGACTATCTGTTCCAAACTGGGATTATATGGTATATATTCTCTAGCTTGAGGGGAGTGTTAGAACATTTATGTATATATATATATATATATATATTTATGTTGGGTCATATTGTAATTATGTATAGTTGGTATGGCCAGTATGTAATTAGCACATTCTTGTTCATATATAAGCTTTGTTTGTTCTAGGGTTTACAGATGATATATAAGATATACATTGTGCAGCCTCCATCTCTCTCTCTCTCTCTCTCTCTCTTCATCTTTCAGTCTTTACAATCTCAATTTATGATTTTTAGTCTTCCATTTACCCTAGCATTAACCTCAATAAAGAACATGTCAATTTTCCAAACTAGTATAGTAATTAGTTGTCGTTGCACATGATCAAACTATCTTAATTAACTCTTCTCATTTTATCTCTAATTCTGCAATTTCTACATCAATATTTTTTCTTGCCCTATTCATTTCAACATTCAACATATCTACCACACTCCAAATGTATATTGACTTGTTATTCAGTAGCACAACACATGGATTTGAAATCTTGAAGAAATTTAGGAAGTTTTTATTTTGCAATTCCAAATCTATGCAATTTATGGAAGAAGCATACATTGGTGATTGGTGAGCAATCACAGACTTCATTGACTTTCTCTGGCGGATACTCCATCCATTCGAGTCCTTATGAACTTAGCCATGCTAGAAAGCCAGTGAGGCATCAAACTATAAGAAATTGGTTACTGCCATTACTTATGACTTCATAATGGCGAAATTAATCATATATATATATATTTTTTTTGATGAGCAAGATTGTATTAAGAAGCGTTCAAAAGGGGAACGCATCTCTCAAAAACTACACAATGCCAAAAAGGGCCTCTAAACTCTCAAGGAGTCCAAAAAATCAACTACCTCATCCATAGATTTACAATTTCTCCACAGAACCCAGCAAAAAAGAGTGCTAATAATGGAGAACTTAAACACGCCAACAGGGGTCTCCTTTCCTTCAAAAGATCTCCTATTTCTTTCAAGCCATAAACACCACCAGACACGAAATTATACATACTTTAAAAGAATAAACAAGCATACAATGTTCTTCAACTAGTAAATGTTATGAAAAATATATGTTGGGCCAATTTAGTTTGGTAGGATTGGTTGAATCCAGGCCCAAGGACTCTTCAAAAATAGGTGAAGTATCCACACAATACTCATACATGGGTATAGGATATATCTTCGACACTTTGATCGGACATGCATCTAAAAAGTATCTCATATAATTCAATTTTATTATATCATTCTTCAAAATCAGTAAAACTCCTATATTGAATGTTATGCTATACGAAGATGTTATTTAGCTTTAGAGTATAAAATAAATAATATGAAGATCTAACAAAGTCCCTATGTCCTTCGGTTTGGGGATTTGACACATCCAAAACTTCGATACATACCCATACCCAACAACTTGTACCCCAAAAGTCCATGTAAGATAGTTAAAGTCTATTTTTTTTGCAAAAATTTAGCCAATCTTGTCCAAGCCAAAAAGAGGACTTTAAAGGCAGGCTGGGTTAGGCTTAGATTGTCTCAACTGCTATCTTGTTGAGTTTGTAATAATACATACTTTTGGAGACACGAAAAAGCACAAGTTTGAACCTAGCTGCAGCCTGCACAACACAGGCCTGGCCTAATTCGACATAAAATAAATTATACAGACCAACTCGAAACAAAGAACTGTACTGTGTGCGCAGGTGAGTGACTGCATTTGTGAAGAGTTTGAGTTAGCATAAAATGTGAACAAGATGAGAGGCAATCAGCCGAGATGGATGCATCATGTGCAATAGAAAAACTTAATAGTATTAGGACAGTAAGATTCAAACTGAAAATGATAACGCAGTACTACAACAAATAAAAGGGCAACAAAGACATGAGGTGATGTAGTAAGATATGGCAGGAGCCGCATGGCAAATAATGAAATTGATGGACAATACTGTACTGATTAGTGGAACTGAAAAAAAGAACCCCAAAGAATCAATTAGGAAAGGTTTCAGTTTTAAGCACCAAGGGTTGTAGCCAAGGGGTATCTCATCTACCTCCCAATGTGGATGTTTTTCATGTCCCCATAGGGCACAAAATGTGTGGGTCTGTTATTTGCCAGGGAGAAAAACTGACAGTTCGTATAATCAGCTTAGTAAAAAAAAATATTTGCAACTTCAATAGTATTTCATTAGAAAAAGTTAGAGCAATTGCTGAATTTTGGCTGGCATCTTCACGCCTAACTCAAGGTGGGATGGAATGGGTTCAGAGCAAACCTAAGTCTGAACACCAGCAAAATTTTACGTCCCAAGTCATTTGGACCAAATACATGTGACATGGTACGTCACACCAAATATGACATCCATATATGGATTCAAAGGATTAAGTAATACAAGTGCATGACTCGAGAATATAGAAATTGTAATGGAAAAAAAACTGCTGCTCTCACGCATGCAGAAGCTGATTGCGATTTCATTCCGGAATTGATTATTGTAGGTAAGGACTGTAAGGTATCTCTTTAATTTAGTTTTAAAAAATTAATTCTTAATATTATACTTGCCAAACTTCTAATCTTGACAGCATCTAAATTTTTGGCATACATTACCCTCAGATTCTTATTCTTGTGTTCATGTCCATGAAAAAACTCAATCAAACAACGAGGGATTGTATTTTCTTTAAAATCCCACAAATAATTTCACCAAACTACACAATAAGGCAAACAACAGTTTGGATTGAAGGACTTGAAGGATGCGAGAGAGAGAGAGAGAGAGAGAGAGAGAGAGAGAGAGAGGCCAAGGTGAGAGAAGAAGAGCTTTGTAAAACTTAAAAAGGGAAATAGTGAGTATAACTTTTGCCCCTATTTTGTTTATGACAAGTGAATTCATATTTTGCAATTGTAGTCTCATAATAAATTCCTTTTACTTCACCATCTTTCTCAAACACAACAAAGAATTACTGCTATCCATTCTTTTCCCTTTTCCTTCGCTAGTTATTCAAACATGAAGAGAGGCTAACATTATCATCTCCTTTCCTTTCTTATCTCTCATATACCTAATGCTATCCATTCCTTCCTGCTTATCCAAATGCATTTAAGTGTACGATCACTTCCCCCAAAAGTCTGAAGTTCTAAATGACAATAATATTGGAAGAGAGTTGTAAACATTTTCTAAACCATCAGCTTAAATGATCACATGCTTAAGTTTTTTAGCTCAATCTGGATTCATGTTGCAGTGCATGAATTAAATAACAGATGAAGTCAAGTAAACTTCAAGCATCAGATGACACTTTCTTGTGATGGGATACACATTGTTGATGACACTATGTCCCAACCAAGGTAGTAAGCCCGAAGCTAATGCAAAATAATGAACTTACCAAACATAATCTCCAAAAACACTTCTCTCATTTACTTATCAGGCAAGTCAATTGAGCAAATAATGATCGTTAAATAAAACTTCTGGTTCAGAGGATTATGATGTCCATTCATTTATAAAGTTTTGCTCACTTTAGGGTTTATTGACCATTCAACAACAAAAACTAGTAAAATAATGAGCAACTAGCGCAAAGTAGTAGTCATGAACGGATTTTGGACAATTCCAATATCCCAATGTTGGTTCTATTAGCTCTAGTTATCAGATGTTTTATGCATTTATATGCATAAACAACACATTCACAAGTTCAATCATAATGTAGTACTAAAGTTGAAGCCAAAACCCACCAAAAATTGTCACTGAAGTCAATACTTCTCACTTAATGTCACTGAAAACAGCACTATCAATAGACTGCTTCAATAATTACCCAAGGAGGAACAGGTGTGGTTTCTCCTTAGTCAAGTAGAATATTTTTATTATTATTATTATTTATAAGTGCCTTAGTCAAGTAGATCAAAGTATCACCACTTTTTTTGAGAAAGCAACAAAATTTTCAACCCCAATGCTTATTATAGCAAATTAATACTCAGTTACGTGTAACATCTTATGAAGCAAGAATTCATCCACACACATGGTATGATGGTAAAGTATCTCCCATTTATGCTGCCAGCGCACCAGCCTTAGAAAGATGTATTTTACTTCACCACAACTAGTCAGACTATAACCTAAAAAGCATTGAGGGGGCAACTGAGGCAGAGAGTTAGAAACAAGAGAAGGGAACAGTTGCCTAGGCAGGTGCAAAGGTTCGGAACATATAGAATGCATCCAAACTACATTTAACACACATATACACAATTAAAGAAAAATAGGAAAGAATTATTTATTTATGTGCTACAATTTGACTGTAGCCAGAACACTCATTTGAGGCCTATTGCTTGCTGGCCAACACAGGTAGGAATCAACAATCTTCTGCATGACATTGAGCTGTTCCAGTAAGGCAATAAAAATTTTTCCCTAACTTGTAAGTTGGTAAAAGCTGGGCTGATTTGATTGCTCTAAGCTATCATAGTGCAGCTGGGATGAGTAATGGGTTTGGGCTCATATTCATGATCTGTTGACTTCACAAACCCAACTCTCCTTACCTAACATTGCAACCCCTCTAAATGGTTCAAACAGGGTAAAGATGAATTATAATTGGTAGGATGACAAAAGGGAATTCTAAAGAAAAAGAAATATCCCACCAATAGAAGAAATATCTAAGAGCAAGTAATTCATAAAAATGCAATTATGCAAATAGCATAACTTGTAAATCAAAACAATTACAACAACAAAACAATTAATAATCACACAGTAAGCAGTCAAGTAAAGCCCTACACCAAGAGCATATTATTAAGAAAAA
Organism: Cornus kousa; assembly: GCA_025631255.1. Classification (NCBI taxonomy): domain Eukaryota; kingdom Viridiplantae; phylum Streptophyta; class Magnoliopsida; order Cornales; family Cornaceae; genus Cornus; species Cornus kousa. Next base: position 2,007,316 of record JAOTQH010000007.1, on the reverse strand, counting down.
CACACACACAGAGGGAAAAGGCAAAAGCTGAGACTAAAGTAAACAAAACCATTAAAGGGCTACATTATATATTCGGTACAACGGTCAAGATAAATTTTGATTACAGGTGTCCCTTGTGATACAAATCCCCAAAGTCATGAAAACCAAAAGTCTTAAATATCAAACACCACAAACCCTTAAACAACTCTCCATCTACATTTACGACAAAATATCAATGAAATCACATATATCTTACCCAGCATAGCCAACCCTCTAAATGAGCAAGAAAACTATAATAGTTTCAAAACAAATAAAGATGGGTTATAAGCACACAGTTATGCAGATAGCACAATTCAGAAATCATATGACTTGCAACAACATTGCAATTAAAAGTCATGCAATCCAAGTGATCCAAGATGAATGGGAAAACACACACTTGCAAGCACAAATAGAAAGCTGAGACTAAAACAAACAGAACTATTAAGTAGTACAGTGTGAATTCACTGCAACAACCAAAGAAAGTTCTTGTTCTTGTTGTCCCTCATCCAAATAAATCCCCACAATCACAAAATTCAAGTCTCAAACATCAAATACCATAAACCCTTAATACAACTCTCCATAACAATTTAAAACAATATATAATTAATATGCATCTCTAACTCAAATTATCAAGACAATAAAGAGAAATGCTTACCCAATTGTCCTGACGACACCGGTTTCCCACCCGAACCCGCTGTGCTGTACCCATACGCCTCGTGCCCATCTCCTCCTCTCCTCATCTTCTTAGCACCACCACCCAAACTCCCCTCGTCACCACCACCACGACCTTCCTCATCCTCATACTCATCCTCAAAATACTCATTGCTCACCAAAACCCTACCCCTACCTACCTTCTTCCCCACCCCAAACACCGCCCCGGGCGGCGGCAGATGATGCGCCACTGCCGGATAATTCACGTGGTGGCGTGGCCCGATCGGCCCTCCGAGGATGCTCCGGACGGGGAGGAGGAAGTAAAACTCCTTGTCGCCGATCTGGAGGAGGTCCTGAGAGTCGAGCTTGACCGGAGGGTTGCCGGGGAGGTGGAGGACGCCCTCGACGAAGCAGCCATTCTTGCCGAGGACTTCTAGGGCAAATCGGCGCCGCTGGAAGTCGTAGAAGATCCGCGCGTGGTGGCGCGAGATGTTCATGCCGCCGCCGAGGGAGGAGAGGTCGACGTCGACGGTGGATTTCTTGCTGTTGCGGCCGAGTATGATCGAATAGGTCTGCATGTAGTACTCGAAGTCCTCGCCTTGGAGCTTCGCGAAGCCCGCTTCGACGTCGCTGCTGCCCATATCATGTGGGTCAGATTCTAGAGAGAGAAAGAGAGGCTCGAGAGAGATGGGGGGGGAGAGGAGATTTTACTCCATTGCAAAAGGCGTGGATTGGAAGTGGAGGGGTGCGTTTGGAACTGGTTTGGGACTGAACCTGTACAGTATATCTAAATCCATATCACTGTACGACAAGGCCTCAAATGTATAAAACAATATTGCATTACTTAGGTTTAGTAATATAGGGCTAGTTTAGTGTGGTGGAATGAAATAAAAAAATAGTGGAATGGAATGGATTTTTTTTCATTCTTGTATTTGGTGCCAATTTTAAAATTGGAATCAACACTCTCCACTATTCTTAGAGAATGGTCATTCCACTTTTCAACAAAAGGAATGACCATTTCATTCCCCACTCATTTCATTCACACCTCCATTCTCATTCTATTCCAATTCATTTCACCACACCAAACTAGCATTAAACTTGCATTCTAACTCCAATATTAAGATTCAAATTCAATTCTTATTTAGCAAATATAGTTATTATATATTAATCTTAATTACAAAATAGATTATAAGATATAATATAAGTTGTTAATTTGATGTTAGATAAAAGAATTTTATGTTAATTATATCGCAACATATCAAGGGTCTTGTGATCTATTAATATCTCGTCTATCCCTTAAAGTGTATAATGATGGTTTGAGTTTTTAAAGAGTTAAAGTGAATATATAAGTGGTGTGTGTTTCTTGTCAATAATAAAAAGAATATAAAAAAATAAAAAGAAAAAGAAAAAGAAAAGAAAGAATGAGTGCATAGTGAACCTAACCATTGGTTATCAAGGTTCTAAACCCAGATTATGCCTTGTTATTCATAGATGATTTTTAAACTATTTATAGAATGTGTATCACATTATTCACTCAATTTGATACATAATCAACATTATTGGTATAATAACTCTCACCCTACCCAGATATAATATTGTCCATTTTTACATAATCAACATTATTGGTGTAGCAACCCTCATCTTACCTAGATACAATATTGTCTGTTTTTGGCTCATTCGGACCGGAGACTTCCTACGGCGCTTTTGGCTCCTTCGGACCAAAGACTTCCCGAGGGTCATCCGTCTTGATACTACTCCAGGTTAAGCAAGCTTAATTCCGAAGTTCTGATGGATTCATAGCCATCATGGCTTTAAAATGCGTTGTCATAAAAAAATGTTAAATTTACATATAGCACTTGTCAAATAATGCAGGGACCCGTTTGTCAAATAATGTATGCATTGTATTGTGGCCACTTGTTTGTAGTTGTCAAATAATGCAGGGGATCCCTTATCAAATAATGCAGGGGACCCCCTTTGTTAAACAATGTAAGCCTTGTATTGTAGCCACTTGTTTGTAGTTGCCAAATAATATAGGGGACCCCCTGTTAAACAATACAAGGGACCCCCCTTTGGCTTACGATGAGAGGGAAACTAGAGGCGTGGCCCCATACTCTCAATTTCAAATTACAAGAGCCCATTTTTCAACGGCTATTTTTATAACCGTTGTAGTAGACTAAACTCTTCTCTCTGCTTATTTAAGTCGCAGAGAGTGCCTGACCATTTCAATCATCTTTATCTGCCTATTTACCTGCCTCTTTCCTTTTTTTTTTTTATTATTTTTTTTCTTCTTTACCACTTACACTACTTTCCTATTCCCCATGACTTCTTCAACTCAGCCTCATGGGGAGGTCGTTGAACGCCATACTTTAATCGGCAAGGTGTGTCCTAATAAATCGTAACACGCAGCTTCGTGCTTAGGCGCTAGCCACCTTAGCCAATTGACGTTGAAATTTCTTTCCCGGAGTCTGTGGAGGTCCAATGCACTTCTCCACACGAAAGGGTAAGTGATGCTCCTTCGGAGGGCTATACATGTTTCTTTGAGATGGCTTTCGATTCTGGCTTACGGTTCCCCTTGCCTAAATTTGTTAGGGAGTTGCTCGGGTTCTTTAATCTAGCTCCCTCCCAGCTTTCTCCAAATGCTTGGACAATAGTGATCAGATGCATAATTTATGGTATTTATGTGGTAACACTCCTTTAAAACTGAAGGAGTTCCTTTACTACTTTTAAGCCAAGAAGAAAGCTAATGACTGGCTCAATTTTGCCTATTCACTTGTTGACGCCTTGCTAGGAAAGCTCCCATTATACCCCCAAAAATGGAGATTGGGATTCTTTTTTGTGTCAGGAGATGGTTAGGAGTTCAATCTGGACACCAACCCCAAGGACAAGAGCCTTTTTGTGCCCCGATAATGGAGTGAGCCAAATCTTATTGGTAACTAAAAGTTTATTTTATTTATTCTCCTTATATAACTTCATTGACTTATTTAATGCTTTTTATTACCGCTACCATCATTCAACAGTCTTGACAATAAATCGTGACTTAATCGATGAAGAGCACGCTAATGTCACAAGAACCCGTGGGCACAAGCAGAAAATGTGGGCGAAATAGTGAATTTGCAGACCATTGCCTCATTTGAACTTAGTAATAGGGTTGGTGCTCCACCCCTCACCACAGAGAAAGGTATTTAGGGCTTATATCTCCATCTAAATTGTGCAATCCTTTTATAATCTATACTCACTGTGTTTGCCCCTTTGCAGTTGTACCATTGGCAATTGATCAGGTGACGATCAACTAACTTCGCAACAATGGCAACCCATCTTCACTAGCTAAGAAGAGAAAAAGGAATGGTTCAAATCAAATGACTCCTCCACCTACTGAGACTTCTTCGCTACAGGAATCAATACCTAACTCAAATCCTTTTTCGACAATCTGCTTTAGCGTTCCTTCACAACCATTATTTCAGGACATACTTAACAACGAGAACCCTTTTAGCAGATTCGTTAAACCCTCGCTTCCCCAAGGAGGACCCCACTGGGTCTACTCTGACCGATTTACGAGGGCCCCTTGGGTTCTTTCATCTAGGCGCCAATCAGTCATTCATGACACTCCCTTTGCTGCTTGCAAGATGGATGACTTCGTGCTAGTAGATGTGTAATGACTCGGTCATTTTTCCTTCCTTTCCTTTTCTTAGATTTTACGAATATTTTTTTTTCATTGTCTTTTCCTTTCTGAGTTCGGTTTCTCATCACTTAGTGTAGTCTCAAGTGCTTGAAAATAGTTTTTGAGACTCTTTCCTTTGAATTAACAACTTCCTTTAAGGACTGAGTCATTTCCACATTTTCATTTTTCGACACTATTCATTTTTCCTCCTTTTCCCCATTTGTCACTTTGTTAGCATAACCTCACTTTTTGTACTCGGAGTTGATTTTTGACTTCACGTATCTTCATTCTAAGTGATTTTCATGAAATACGTATCTTTACTTTTGTAGAAAAGTACTCTGGTTGCTCCCAGTGTCCATAAGGGCTTGGTGCATAGTTCTTCAGAAATATTCTTATTTCTTGGGATATTTTTCATAAACATCTTTTAAAGATATTTTATTTCAGGGGTTTTTAAGAAAAATTTTGTGGAAGATATTTTTCATTCTAAGCCAGTTGTGCAGTTTTTACTTTTTGGAAGGACCATTGTGCAATTAATGAAAGTATTTGCAAGATGTCTCGTTTTGAGCCTGGATCCTCGTACGGGATTCATTTTCACTTTTCATTGAGTCGTGTACTCTTAGAATTCCCTTCTGATCGTTTTTCACCAGTTTCAGGGTTTCTGGCCACGGTTGCCGCTGAACTTGTTCAGGGCATATCTTTCTACTCAGGACTTGATTTTCGACGTTGTTTCTTCCGTTGTTCATTTTTTCTCATTTTGGTTCCTTGTTGTTCACGGAGTTTCACCGTTTGAGCACGTCTGCTCAAATTACACTTTTCCAGACCCGGCGGGACTCATTCGGGGCACTTTTAGGCTTTTTCTATAAATAGGGTGGCTTAAGATGAAAAAAGATATTTTCATCATCTTCCTCCCTCTCTTGGCCGGCCATTCATGGCAGCCATGGCTGCCACCCTTCTTCTTCATTTTTTGGCCACTTTCCTTTGGTAAAAAAGTGTAGTACCTTAGTGTTTTATGTTTGTTTTGACTACGCGCACCTTTCCCCCTAATTAGAATCCATTTTTGACCATTTTTTGAGTTCGGGTTTGAAGAAAAGTTTGGATTTTCATGGTACCTCCTTGGTGTTTAATGATCACCTTGTTGTCCTCGACAAAACCTAGAAGTTTCGTCGGATTTGGAGCGATTTCATTTCGGTGGGGATTTGAAATTTCATCTTAAATGGAGGTAAGGGATGTTTTAGGATTATTTATGTGTTGTATTGAGTGTTTTCCATGATTATACAACTTATATGTATGCCTTGTATCAAATCTAGAAAATTAGTAATATTTAATTCTTTGTATAAGATTTAATTTACAAGGATGTATATAGCCTATAATTAAATTGTGGAATGTTGATAAATTATGTTTTAATATATTTGTTAACATATATTAAATTGGGATTATTTACATAAGAATTGCACTTTTTATTTAATATTTATCTTTTGTGAAAGATTAAATTCCGTGGCAGTACCTTACATGAAATTAACTTGTGATATGCTTTTAAATTTAGTCTTGGCATATTCTTTAGCATACTTTAATTTGATAGCATTTGGTTGAGTTTGAAAATCTAGAGACTTTAATTAAGAGATTAATTAAAATCTATTTAATGGTTTCATTGGCCTAATTAAGCTTTTGAATGGATATATGTAATGACCATGATATGTCCTTTAACATATATTAAATTAAGGCCATCTGGAAATGATTTGAAATCTAGATAGTTTAATTATTTTTATGTAATTAAATTATATCTTATGATTCCATGGGTTTAAATCATGTTTTAGAAGTTGCTTCTATGTTGAGATCATGGATTTGGACTTGTTGTGTATTCACTTGATTATGTTTTAAGCATTGAAGAATATTATTGTTAAATTTATATTCATGAGAACATGTTTCTAATATAAATATATTGTTGACTTGTGATTTCATAGCATTATGAATATGGAATGCTTATTGTGTCACTATTGGAAGTTAAATTGCTAACTTGTTACTACGTAGTAGTAATATGGATTCTTGTGAATTATTGGTATTATTAGCCTTGTAAACTTCTTGATACAATGTCATAGAATTAGGGTTTGAAGTTTACCATGGAGGCATGATTTAAATTGTTAAGTTGATGATATTGTTTTGTACATTGTATCATAGTAAAGACTTGACATTATATATGCCATTTTA
>JAOTQH010000007.1:1939672-1968553 GCA_025631255.1 Cornus kousa | reverse complement strand
GTTGTAACACAAAAAGAAAACCATAGAACATAAATGACTCAAATTCTTAGTAGACATTGGATAATCCCTTCTTTTTCCTCTCCTTTTTTTTTTTTTTAATTCTATTTATCTCTTTCATTGTCAATTTAGGACTTCAAGTCCTTTTCGTTGTAGTTTATTTTAAATAATTAACTCTATTTGTTATTACGATTAGATCCTCGTTTTATATTTATATATTAAAAAAAAAAAAAGAAAATCATGATTTTTTCTACGGGTATTCAAATAGTATCTTATCAAATAGTACAAATATATATCCAGCCGTATCATGCCATGTCTCAGCCATATTAAACATGGATCCAACCATTTTCGTTTGTACTTGCGTTGAATATGTATTCAATACTGTCAAGACGACCCTAGGGAAGTATTCACGGTTCCTAGATTATAAAATAATTGCATATGTACCTTACAACGAGTCATCAAAACATATGAATTGGTAATGAAATTTGAGTCACTTGCACAATTTTAGAACTTAAGAAACCACCATAATCAGTGTCCAAGCCTTGGAGAAGATCCCAGTGAAAGAGAGTAACATAAGGCCTTAGACCTGAGTTATAAAATAACAATTTAATTAAGGTCAACAGTGTAAAAATTTAAATTGCTAGCTAACAATGTGAGGTTGAATCATCACCATTGTCAAGGAGCCCATTTATGAGGTTGTTATAGTATTTGACCCCTTCCCCAGTCACACCTCCGCGTAGCTTCCCAACTGCAAATTATGAAATTTAGGATTAACAATATGGGAAGGGCTGTGAGATTACACATAAAGTAGTAAATGGTCATATTCAATTTCGAATTTAATTATCAAGTTTCTAAGGGTCCTACTATCTTTTCAAGTGATTTTTTTTTTTTTTTTTGGTGGGGGGGGTATCACTCATGAAAAGGGCTAAAGTATTTTTCTTTTTATTTATTTGGGCTTATCACTCATGGCAAGGGGCCTATGTGTTTTTTTATTTTTTTTATTTTATTTTATTATTATTATTATTTTAACCTATCACTAATGGGCCTAAAAATTTTGAGGCCCTTTAAATGTTGAGGCCCTAGGCGACTACCTTGGTCGCCTTGGGTCAGGGCCGGCCCTGTCCTTGTCGGACACCACACTCCTCAAACACAAGCAAGGTCATTTTTCAGAAATCATTACTTGCTCCAGATTTTTCTATATTTGAATTCCTTTATGTTTTAGTAATTTGAAATAAGCAACTCTTAAGATTCAACTAAATTGGTGCTTTGAATTTTCGATTCAATTTTAATTTCAAATCCAAACCGTCAATTAATTGTTCCCATACATAAATTTAGATTTCATTAATAAATTGTTTATCATGTAACATGTTAGAGAAGGTAGAAATGATTTGATCTTCTCATCTTATTATATTGCCCAATAGTTCTGTGAGCTCTTTTCCAAACGTCTGTTATTATAAATGTAATTAATATAAACTGTTTCTTAAAATTAAACGAAAATGGAATGATTTTAAGTTTGTTGTTATTAGCCAAGCTTTGATGACTTCTTCCTCCTCCTCCTCTTCCTCCTTTTTTTTTGGGAAGATCGTTCTCACTTCTTAGGTATTTTTCTAGCTAATTGTTGTAAGAAGCATTGTAGTTCTAAGCATCCCAAATACAATAACGAGAATGAAACTAGTTTGGAGTTTTCCAACATCCTCTCTAAGGAATAATCAATGATTATAATTTACTCGGCTAATTTCACTTTTCAAATTTTATTATTTTTAAAAAAATATTCAAGTAGGTCGGCTTTTATATTCTCTCATTTATCTATCTATATATATATATATAAATTAATATATATATTTACTCCATTATTTTAGACTCGAGTGTTAATTGGTCACGAACAAGTTCTTATGGAAGGAGGCAAGTACTCGATGACTGTGTAACCGGAGACGGTCAAGCTTGTCTTTTGGGGCAGACGATAATCGGGTAGGATAGCAGAAGAATCCCACACCCGATTAAGATGATCAAGGCGTTCAAATGACTGGAGATTTTATGTACAAGCACGAACCAAAGGTATCTGCAGCAAGCACATAAAAACCTCTTTCATGCACTGCCATCACTCTGGGATAAGGTGTTTTTTGCTTTTGGTTTTGGCAACTCAACGAGTTATTTGCTATTTGTATTGAAAAGAAGGGGTTGGAACTTGGAACTGGGTTAATTTGTGCTTACTCTTTGGACTATACGAAGCCATCAAGCATATCTCCCATCCTATCATATCACAATCAACCGGTGAATAGATTCTCTGATCTTCAGGGCAAGTAAACAATTTCACCGGAGGTCAATAAATTTAGCTCCACCACCAATTTCGATTTCATAAATTGAACCACAATGTGGGCTATCGTCAAAACTCGCCACCAGATGCAATGATCGTTCCATTGCCGCCTCCTCCTCCTCCGCCAACGGTGGTTTTTTCTCAATCGGAAATTAGGGTTTTAGGGCCTCCAGACCTCTCCCGATCACAAAGGGGACTGAATATTATATGGGTGTCGTTTCACGTGTGCGCTTTAGCTAGGCCTCAGAGGACACTGAGACTCTTGTGAATCCTTTTAAGTACCACTAGGGTGGTGGCGTTTTCTACCACAGCCTGTGGTCCACAGGGCCTACACCTCAAATTACATTACACCAAAAATATATATATATATATATATATATATAATATAATATTTTCATACTAACTCATTCCTCTTTTTTTCAGGTACACAAAAAATAAGCATTTTTTTAGAACCAAAACAGCAAAAAATTTGAATAAAGGTCGAAATTAAAATATAATTATAATAATCAAGTACAGGAACAAATCCATTATAAACAAAAATAAATAAAACATTTCGTTAAATCAATAAAAGAGGAACAAAGGCTATATCCAAAAGGAGGGGCAAACAGCCACAAGTTCTCTCTGCATGGTCTCCAGCGCTATATATGATAGAAAGTATAAGGTTTATTGCAACTAAATAGGAGAGGGTGACATCTATGTTCAAAAAAACAAGAAGATTCCGAGGGGAATGTGTTAATTATAAATTATAAATCTAATTTATTTTATTATATTTTTAATTTTGAAGAACGAATTACTTGAAAAGTAATTGTGATATATATATATATATATATATATGTTTATATATATTTTGAGGTGTGTTAATGTTTTAACTTTAATTACCAAACTCTTATTTTTTAGAAGTTGGTCAGTAGTTAGAGTCTTAATAGAGGCATGTGTGTGAGTACCATCTAAAAAGAAACTTCAACTAGCCTAAATTTACAATTTTACTTCACCAATGCTTTTATCAACTGCTGGTCAAATAAAAAATTTCACAATTTATTAAAGACTTTTTAATCACACTCAATTGTACGCGCTCTTTACTAGCGTGTGTATATATAACTAGTCCCTAAATTGCAACACACAAAATTTTATGAGTTGAGCATTTCAAAATCACAACAAAGAACCAATTATTTGTTCCTAATCGAAGTCCACCAAATTCAAGGCGCAGACATCTAAACTCAAACGTTATCATGTTTTCTTAAATTTTCATGGTGATAATTTGTTTTAATCCAATGCATTAATTGAATCTCCTTGGTACGTATTAAGTAATGGACTGAATATTACCTATAAACACTTCATCAATTCCTTCCCCATAACCAGAAAATGACGGTTTTAAACTACAAAATCTTTAATCATGGAAAATAAGATCAAAGTAATTTGAAATTTATTTATGCAGATGTAACCAAATTTAAACACAGCTCTGAAATCACTCTTAGGGAAAAACAATTTGATGCTATCAATCTTCTCGCAGTTCGACACAAATGATAAGCTTACTGAAATCACTTTCAGATTCACAGTAATACAACGAAAGATTTTAGTTAAAAAAAAAAGTTCAACCAAACTCGCACCGATTAAAGCACATGTTTGCTAGCTATCGCTGAGATTGATGTTAGTCTGAAACATTGAGGTTCATGCAAACAAGCAAAGGATTTTAGTCAACTCCCAAATATCAAACTTCATACTTCAATGCCAAAAGTATTTTCATTCCTGAATCCTGAAATAGTAAAAATGATCAATCCGTATAAAATACGCAAAAAGCTACAAATACGAAAGAAACACTTCATAGGGTAGTCCCGCGCCCTCAGTTTCACCTTTCGAAATGCTATAGACTTAGATCCTCAAAATAGTGATCAAATTTCTTAAGGTAATGATTAAAATCCAAAACCAGCTCATAAAATGGTAGTAAACAAAGTAAACTATAAAATTCACACTCCCTCGTCTTAATTTATATGTAGTTGAATATTTTTCAAGACCCGGCCGCTGGAAAAAATTATCTATCAAAATTTAAAAGTGATTGTAATTTATAAATATATCGTACAGAAAGAGTGAGGCTCGCTAACCTCCCCTTTGGAGGGTCAAGTTTGTATCAGCTGGGCTAATATTATAGTCCAAAGAAATGCAAGCACCATGTGGATAGCCCTACTTCATGAAGGCAGACAGAAAGACATCGCTTGGGTAAATATGAGTGATTGCATTTCACGTGGCATTTATGTAGTAATTATATATTCTATTTTTTAATGTTTACTTATTAATAATACACATTGAAATTTTGGATTACTCTATGAAGCTTAAAAAGTCATTAAACTTTTGAGATATGATGCGAGTTGAGATGTAGAGAATCGAGTATAGTGTGGGCTAACTCCTAGGCTTGTCCAACCGGTCCAAATCCTACCACTAGCATAACAAATTAGCAATATAAAACAAATAGTTAATTAACGTTACGAATTTAAAACAAATTAAAGATTGAAATATGGCTATTCCATAAACAGACACTTGTGCATATTTGTTGTTATTTCTAGATGGATGGAAATATAAGTATATTAATTTTAAATAAAGAAGTTTAAATTACCAGAAAAGGCCCAAATGGACCAAATTGTCGAAGCCCTCTTCTTCGTCTTCTGCATGTCCGGCCCAATACATGCAGAGAGCGCCTGGTTTACCATCTTGGAAAATTGAGAAAGGAAAATCCCGCAACGAACCAGAAAGACACACACACACACATATATATATATGTATATATTATTCATATAGAGAGGGAATGAAGAAATGAGTTTCAGAGGGGACTCAACAATTTATTCAACGACTGACAATTTTTAGGGCCAATTCGTGTGCTTTGAATTGAGGTAGTTTGTATCAAACCAAAACCCTAGAAGAGAGACGAAGTTTCACGAGGTCTCAGTCCTTGCCCTAGCTGCAATTTTCGCAGAATTATTCGCAATTCAGGTGATTTTTTGTTGCTTTATTCTACAAACCGAATAAATTTGGACTAAATTTTCATGTTGCGCAAACCCTAGAATTGGGAGCGGTGTTCAAATTGATTTCTAGGGTTGAATTTTTAGGCATTTAGTGCGAAGTTATGGCCAGTATGATTTTGTTCTGCATTTTGGTTGAATGCTAGAAGATTACCTGTCAGAACTTGGTGTGTGCCTCGCAGGTGAATTAAGTACGGTTGTTTTTCATTGCAAGCTTAGTGATTTCTGAATCTTACTTGGTCCATTGAAGTTTCTCGTACCAGAATTTGAAGGATATAGTGGTGGTGATGTATAGAACATGGAGTACTTGGAGCAAAGGTGTGTAAATTAAGAAATTCAATAGTGTGATGTTTTAGTGTGTGACCTGTTATCATTGTTATTGCAAAGCATTGGTTTGTACAGTTTATGCACTCCTGTTTTGATAAAGAAGTGCTTTCACTTAGTTGTCCTCTGACTGATTTCACTATGGTCAATCATTTGACAATGTACTTAAGGTTAGTAGAGTGAATGATCTATACATAAACAAGTCAATGCGGGTATATATTTAGGCAGTTACTCTTTGTTCTCCCTATGTACACATAAAAGTTGATGTTGTGCTGTGATATTCATTATGATGTTCCTTCTGTAATTGCTTATATATAGCTCCAGTAACTTGGCCATCTCTCTGCACACAGGAGATGATGTTTTGTTGTAATACTCATTGTAGATGTTATATTTCTTGGAAACTTGCTTCTGCTACCAATTTGATTGATTGAGATCAACCTTATGTAGCTATGTTAGGCCGATGATTGGTTTTATTGTCCTTACCGGGTTCACTTTTTTTTTTTTCTTGGTTATTGACAGCACAGTTTTTTATTTATTTATTTATTTTTTCTTTTTCAATCATTCCATTCTTATTTTATTGTAAATGATCTCTCTCTCCCTATATATATACACACATATATATTCCCCCTCTCCAAATACACCCTTTAAATAGTAAAAACTAAAGACCGAATGGACTTTTTTTGAAATACTTTCTTACTATAACCTTCCATTCCATACATTTATATTACACTGTTTGGACTAATTAATTGACAGGGTTAGCATAAACACAAAATTGTTATCTGCATGACATAGACATGTATGTCAGTGGCAGCCTAGGTACCTATGCTACCATATAGGTAACCAATAAGGCCTTCTTCCAAGCTTGTGGCCCGCAAACTCGATGATTACATGTGTGAATTTGGCATATCAAATTGAGATTATCTGCAGATGATGTCTTTTTTGTTCACAACTTTGCTGTATTAATGCAAGCATGGGATATGAATAGATAGTATACAGACAAGTTGACATATTTTTACAAGACACGAGCATGGTATGGAACGACAACATTATACATACATAATACATATGTTTAATATTGGGTTTGTATGTACATACAAATAATCATGATAAACTGTTGTAATCTTTTGAGACAAATTAAATGGAAGTTGTATATGGCGGTCCAAAATGTAAGACGTGCCCAAGAGTGTCCAAGAATTAGCATTTAACACTTTCAGGATCTACTGGACGTGTTCATGAGTACCTGCAAATATTAGGTGTTTGTAAATGGTTCCTTTGTAGAATTATATACCCTTCTCAGATTACCAGCCCTTTGTCAACTTTCAAAATTTCATTGTTAAAACTTCCCTCTTTTTAGAAAAGGATTTATTTCATGTACTAATGCAATGTAAATTGATCTATGTGCAAGTATGATGCATGCTCGATTACAGTTATGATGATCAAATTCTTATGCGGACTATAAGTACTATACAATAAACCAATAATACCAATGGCATGGTAACCTTCCTACCTTGAATAATTTTTATACATAACAACATCAGAATGGAGAACCTCCATTCAACATATCAGGGAGGCCAATCAATTTATTTATGTATGCTTGCATGCTTGTATAGAGCAATGGTGTCATATTCTTACTATATACTAATTATACAATTGGTGCCTTTAGACACAAAATGTTGGCGTGGGATGATTTATTTGTGCTTTTAAAACACACACACACACACACATTTTGGTCATGAACTGTTGGTTATTTCCGCTGTATTCCTTTTATTTGTATTGATATTGCAATATTTCTATTATTGTACCTTGGATTTTGAAATTGACCAAAATTGGATGTCATATGCATGTTAACGCTTTATAGTGTCATGTTATTATGGATGAAAGTTGTGTATAGATTGCAACCTGCTACTTGAGTAACTGCAAATCTCTTGTCCATACATGGGAAATAATGCAAGCTGTATCCCAAGGAGTTGAATTCTGCTGATAAGCATTAAACATCTTTTGCCATATATTATTTAGATATGTTGCCTTTTCCCAATTTAAGTAAACATATATATTTTTTGAGACATTATCTTTTTCCTATTCTGGTAATGGTCTTTTTTATCCTCATTCTTACTCACTACTCTCTCTCTCTCTCTCTCTCTCTCTCTCTCTCTCTAGGAATTTGATTGAAACCTTGAATCAATGAGAGGGGAACATTGGTAGGTATTAGCACAGGAATGCATGGATGTAGCTTAGAATCTTCTCTTCTAGTAAATGCTGAGGTTGATTCCATGGGAGGAGTTGTTGATGGTGGAGTTGGTGTTGGTATTGAAACCTCTCCGCGGCGAGCAGCAATTGAGAAGGCTCAAGCAGAGCTTAGGTAATATGGCCACGCTGTTTTGTTACCTCCATGCCTGCTATGATTTACTACACATAGGTATATGTTAATTACACACCTGTCATTTGCCAATAACAGGCAGGAGTATGATGTTCGGGAGGAAAGGAGAAGAGAGCTAGAATTCCTCGAGAAAGTAGGCACTTTGATGCTCTTCTACTTTTCAGAAATTTTTATGCATATCTGGGACCATCCTAAACATGTTCAGCAAATAAATGCTTCTTATTTGCAGGGTGGAAATCCATTGGACTTCAAATTTGGGAATGCAGCTACGGTTAGCGTCCAATCTACTTCGCTGACGGATCAACATCCTCAACAGTTCGTGATCAGTTGTTTCTTTTTCTTTTGCATTTGTTATTTGCTTATTGATGATCCTTCCAGTTTTAGAATTTTCTGTTCAGTGGCTAATATTTCCTTTCTCCCTGGTATCTCAGTGAAGCAAAAGGCAGTTTTGTGTTGACTGGTTCACCTCGTGGAGATTCAGTTGATAGTAGTGGTAGACTGGAGGCTCGCACAGTTTGCGAACCCAACAGTGCTGATAATCTCTTGTTATTCGATGGTGAAAGTGAGTTTGTTGAGGTGGAAAGAAACTCTTTACATCCTAATAAGAGTAATATTTTCACATCAGAACAGTTTTCCCAGTTAGATGGGAGTCAAAATGCCAAAGAATCAGGGGACTCAGCTGGTTTCAGCATCCCAAAAAAGGCATATAGACGAAGAAATAGGTCACGACCGAACCGTGATGGTGCTCGTTTGAATTCTACTGATATAGTTCCAACTCATTGTGGTCACATCTCATATTTGCCTTCATGCCATGGTTCAAAGAATGCAAAAGGGGTGGAATCTGATACAGGTAACCATAAGAACCAGAAAATTTCTTCGAATGGTAGTTTAAAGGCTGTAAGTCCCAATGTTAGTGCTGTTCTTAAGCCTGAACCTTCTACTAGTCAGTTAAATATGGACTTGGAGGGTGAGCAGGCTGCAGTATCAACTACTGAACTTACCAAAAATAGTCATCCTGAAGCTGTCTCCAGTTTCAGTTCATCCAAAAATTTGAGTAATAAGCAACATGATCAACATTCACAAGTTGATGCTCCAGAAACTCCCACTTGTGTGGATTCTGACATACCTGAATCTGTTGGGTTTGGAGGACAGGAGCAGATAGTTTCAGCCAGTCTTGAATGTCCTCCTTGTGTGGCTGCAAGAGAAATTGAGAATCAAACTAGTTCTGGTCTACCAAATGGATTCAGCAATGAAAAAGGAAATAGGGAAAACATACCAAATGTAGATCAAAATATCACTGTAGCACTCAGTCCAAACAGCTTAGATTCAAAATCCTATTGCCCAGAAACCTGCCTCGATTTAGCAGGAAATAATGATAGTGACTTGTGTACTAATTTAATGAACATTGACTCTAATGGGACTACTAAGGAGCAAACCATAGTGATTGAAGGGACACCAAATAAGGAAGGTGATGAAATGTTGAAAGTGAATAATATTATGGAAGCTGATGATGGTTGTGCGTTCATTAATGATGATCATAATTCTCTTCAACGAAGCCATCAAGGCAATGGTTCTGTGCACAAAGCCGAGGAAGAATTACATGGTAGTGGATCTATTTTGCAAAATGGGTTGAAATATACTACCAGAGATGAAAGAATGGAACCAAACGACCATATTGCATCTGAAACAGAAAGAAAACCTGGTGATGTGTTGGATGATAGTTCCAATCCGCAAATGAAAAGTGTTTGCACCGTTAGACCTCAAGGTGCTATGGATTCCTCTGTGTGTGAGCTTCCTGAGACTACGTTGTCTTTTGGGGGTTCTATTGTTGCGCCTGAGCAACAAGCTTCCACTGGGATACACTTTAAATTGGCAAACAAGGCAGATGAAGATTCTATTTTGGAAGAGGCTCGGATTATAGAGGTTATTTCTGATTTCCCTTTCTTATTATCTTTAATAAGTTAAACTTGGAAGGAATTTTGTCAATGCCTTGTTTGGGCCCTGAAGGTCTGACATACCGTAGTAAACAGGCAAAGCGTAAGAGGATTGCTGAGTTATCTGTTGGTACCTTACCTTTGGAGAACCGTCACAAATCGTACTGGGATATAGTCCTTGAGGAAATGGCATGGTTGGCAAATGATTTTGCGCAGGTCTCATTTTTGTATTTTCTTATGTGGCTTTCTTTTTCTACTTTGGAGAATATCTATTTTTGTACTTGTTTCTCTGGAAACCTATTTTAAATACCTATTCCAATCTTACCTGCCTTTCTAATTAGTTATCTTTTTCCTTCTTCAAATAGGAGCGGCTTTGGAAAATAACCGCTGCAGCCCAAATATGTCATCGAGTTGCTTTTACTCATCGTATAAGATTTGAAGAACAAAATTTAGTTTGGAAGCAAAAAAAAGTAGCTCACACCTTGGCAAAAGCTATCATGGAGTTCTGGCTGTCAGCAGAGGTACTTCTAAAAAGTTATTATATAAGTGTTGGTTCCTAAAATCTGCAGTTACGATTGAATTGGAACAAATTGTTGGAATGAGGTTGCTGGGATAGGGTTGGAGAACCCATTTTGTGCTGGTTTATTCACTTTACCTTTATAGAAAATTAATAGGACCTAATTATAGTGAAACATTGGTGTGTCTATTTTTATCTTTTCTAATTCCCTAAGCACTCAATTTATAAGAAGAAATGCTAAAAAATTATATTAATGAGCTTTAGATCATTTACCCATTACATTGATAAGAATATGAATTAGAAAAGGTAAAAATACTATGATGGAAGGAATTATTGAGAAACGGGGGTTTAGAAGTGCGTTGTGGCTGGAGCATTGGTTTGTTTATATTTATAGAGCACAACATATGTATGTGTATGTGTGTTTTTATATTTATAGAATTTTATGATTTTGCTCAAAAGAAAATTAATTATTTTATACATGATTATATCTGAAAGTACAGTAAATTATTCACTTGCTTGATTGTCTCTTTTTTGGAGTTAGATAATTGATCCTAGCCTGCTCCTCCTTTAATCCCTTCTCTCTTTGGTTCCTCCTACTTCTCTTTTACTTCTGCAGAAAAGTTTTACTTGAATACATACCAGCCAATTGTCTTAGAGAAATACGCATATCAGGTTTTGGATAGAGTTCTAGTTTGACTGGACTCCTTATCCATTGAATACACAATTCTCTTAATTTTTTTCCTTTTTTCTTTTTGAGGCTGTTACAGAATTACTCCATGACTCCAAACTTATAACCATGATTTATATACTTCTCATTTTTTAACCATTATAAAAAATAAATAAAAATACATATAGGACTCTAGGGATGGCTGCTTTAAAATCTACATAAAAAGATGTCAAGACCTATAATTGACCCAACTTGAATAAATCCAGTTATGTAAAGCTCCAATTGGCCTCCAGATCATCTAATATATGTCAAATGAAGGGTTGGTTCTTAGAACCCTCCTTTTCACTCCTTTTGTACACATGTTACCATCACTGATTTCCATTAACTCTGTCTGGCTTACGAAAGCTGAACTCTGGTTAGTTATGAACATGGAATCGCTTATAAAGGTCAGGGTTTAGGGGTTGTAATTCATTATCAGTAACCTATGAACATTATCAGAATTTTAGATGCCCTTTCATTTAAGATAGTAGTAAGATACTTTTGATAAGAGCCTCCTCTGGCTGAAACAAGTCGATGATCAGTAACTTTGTCAATTTCCTCTGTCAAACACGGAAAAGGAGAGCGAGTTGGTTTCAGAATGGAACTGAGAGGACTTTTAAGGCTAACCTCAAATGGCTGGAAATTAATGGATTTAGGGGATTACATTTTAGACAGTACAAGGTTGAAATTTAGAATAAGATTTGAGAATGTGGGGTTTAAAGTTACAGAGAATAGAAAGGGAACAAGACAACCTAGAGAAAGTTTCGCACCTTCAAAAGTTTGTGAATCAGTAACAAGAAAATTCTGTAAGGCTAAAAATCATTCATTCAACCATTGATAAACAGAGATTACATGCCTTTTTATGGTCGTTCCTACTTGAAGCCACATTACTCATATAAGTCAAAATGGAGGTGACCCATATGGATCAAGACTCTTAAACTTCTTTAACTTATGACTTCTAGATGGTTATAGACTTCTAATTTTCAACCAATCATAATAAATAGATACATGAAACACAAGTGATGCTAAGATTAACTGTTTTAAAGGCTCACATAACAGGATCCATAAATGACCCAACTTGACTAGAGACTCAATTATCAGGGCCTCCATGTGGAACCCACATCATCCATCGTCACCTAAATGGTACTTGATCTCTCTTCTCATGCTTAATATGCTGTATATGGTGGTTGTGACCAGGAGACGAGCAATAAACTGGAACCGCAATGTCCTGGGAAAAAAGTTACACTTGCTATCCGAGGATATGCAGTGAGATATCTGAAATATCATAGCTCCCTTGTTCTACATGGCCAAGCAGAGGCACCAGTGACTCCTGACAGGATATCAGATTTGGGCATTCACGAAGTTTCATGGGAGGATCACTTTACAGAAGTATGGACCAACACTTCATGTATTTATTTGAGGCATCATTATTTGGAACTGCAACCTAGCTACCTTTCTTTCACATATGAGTACATCATCATCTATTTTGGAAATGTTAGGTATTTTATACCTTGAAGAGACAACTTTGCATAACCACTTGTTCTATCTAACTATTTTTTTATCAATGTCATTGAGGGATCACTTTTCAAAGTATTGACCGATTCTTCAATGCATTTAGTTAAACAATTAATGTGACCACTGCAACCATGCTCTCTCTCTCTCTCTCTCCATGACTTATGAGTCGATCGCTTGATCTGGAATGTTCAGAATTTAAGCCATGCATGATATTTTGTTTTTTCCATGCAGGAAAATCTCTTCTACACAGTGCCCTCTGATGCAATGGAAACATATAGAAAATCTATTGAATCTCATTTGGCACAGTGTGAGGTAAACATGTTGGTCTTCATTTTATTTATTATTTGTGACAAAGTACCAGTATACTGGTTACTTTTTTTTTTCTTTTTCTTTTTTTTCTTTTTCTTTTTCTTTTTTTTTTTTTTTTTTTTTTTCTGATTCACTTTTTTCACGTGCTTCACATTTCTGTTAGGTATCAAATTCTTATAGGAATCTACAACATTTCACGTGCTTCACTTTTTAATCGAAGGAACTCTAGCTCTTTCATTTTTATTTTTTTTTCTGGTGTTTGCAACATAATTTTTCAATTTGCTTTTGATAGAGACCTGTGAAGGAACATGAATAGTTAGTATGGGTTTAAATTTTGTCAATGATGGTTACACAATAAATTTCTTCTTTCATTTCTTTTTTTCCCCTGATAGCTATTTCTCACCGTCTTGCTGGTCCCCAACTATGTTTCTCCTGATCATCAAAATTAAATTCCCTCCCACCCCTATCTCTGTCATAATTAAATTAAGCCTTCTCCTATTATCCATCTTAAGGCTGATGATAAAGAAGCTACTTGAGGCAGGATTAAGATTGGGTTATTGGAATTGTGATGTTGTGGCCCAAATTTGGTCATGGGCCGCGTTGTGACCCATTTTCAACCCAACAAATGGGCAGCGCCCGAGGAAATTTTTTTGACCTATTTTTTTGCTTGCGGAACCTATTTAGTACTCTCTTGTAGCCCAGTAGATAAGGGTGTTTAGGGTTTGGAAGACGAATCATCTAGCGAAGATGAGTTGGTTTTTATGCTCAACTTTGAAAGTCATGCAGAAGAAAGTTCCAACTTAAGGTTCGGTGATGTAATTGGGGAAGAAGCCTCATTTGCAGAAGAACAAATTGAGCAGATAAGTAGAGCTCAATTAGCGAAGAAAGAAGATATTTATCGACTTTCTAAATTTAAGATCTTCTCAGCCTGAGTATTGTGAGAGCTAACCTTTCCTCAGATTTTCACTGTGGACGCAAACACAACTTGTGTCGAGCCATGCTAAATCTTTGTGTTCTTTGTGAGTTGTGTGTTTATTTTCTGTCACATTTCTTGATTGTTACTTGGGTTTTTGTTGCATTTGTCGGAACAAGAACAAATACCCATTTGCTATCTGTGCTCACAATATTTAATTTTGTTATATGATTGCTTCAAATGAGTGAAATGCCTATATTGAACACTATGTTACTATAGAAAATTATATAAAAAAAGTTAATGAACATTAACCAGTGTCCCTGTGTTAATTTGTTTAAGGATTGACACGTTTGACGCTTGGATATATTCCCGGACTCGGCACGCGGACCCAAATCCATGTAACATAGGAGATCGTATCTATATTTCTATATAAATAATAGATTTACACACACACACACACACACGCTATATAAATTAGTAATCCATTTATTAGTATTTCAATAGATTTTTCATTTTTATGTAAATTTTAGTAAATAATTAATCACATATTTACTTTATTTCAGTATTTGTTGGCCTAGTTTTTTTATCTGCATTTCCTTAAAATAGCTAAACTAATCAATGAAAGATTTTTCAGTTTTCTATGCTAACTTCTTTCAATCCACTAATTAGTTTATTACTATTACCACTTCCTATTATACAATAAATTAGTAAAATATATTTTATAAGATTAAAAATGTATTACAATTTCATTTAAATTAATAACTTCTTTAACCTAATTAATGAAAGACTTTTCAGTTTACTAACTTGTTTCCATCCACAACCAAAATTAATTAATGGAAGAATTTCCATTTTACTGTATTAACATCTTTCTATTTATCCACTAATTAGACACTGAAATTTCTCAAGTTCATGTTTTGCTGATAGTTCTTTTAAGGGTGGGTTCTGCTTCATTACAATATAATTTTGGTGTATATAATTAGTTGTCACAATTTACAAAGTTTATTAATCACGTGCATTGCACATGGGTTTCTTACTAGTACCCAAAAAAAATCAGATAGATTACTCTGCATATAGAGGATTACAAACAATAGGATCAGAGTCAAGCCAGTGCTAAACGCCTTTTGAACACAAGGCGACTTAATAAATTAGCAAAATTTCTAATATTCTTTTATTTTAAGGAGTCCAATACACTCTTTGTATTATTAGAAAGGTGACTAGAACCCATGAAGATTATGGAATATGGAGTATATAACAAAGTTGGATGGAGAGAGTTGTATTAGTGTGAGTTAAGGAAGGGAAATGAGTTCATATCCAATACTCCAAATAATTTTTCATTTGAATTGACATGTAATGCACCATTCAGGAAAATCATGCTTTGGAAACAGGTGTAGGCTATCTTTTCTTCAGGTCAGAGTCTCTTAACCTATGATACCATGTGTCAAGTGAGTTAGTGGTACTCTGGTGCCTAATATCTTTTATAATTGAAAGAAGTTGTCAATGTAATTCCTCATATTAGTATTACCATATAATAATTGTAACAAGAAATCAATGTAATTCCTCATATAAGGGTATAACTTTTCTTTTGCAGTTGACAAGTGAGCAAAACACTATTGCTTGTGGTTGCTTTGTGTAACTTCACCTGTTGCTCTAGCTTACTTATTGAGGCACTGTTTTTATTTTATTTTATTTTTTCCCTTTCTTTCTTTTTTCTTAGAAAACTGGCATTAGCATGCAAGAAGAAGTTGAAACATCTACATATGATACTGTAGCAGGTATTTTTTAATTTATTGTTATTTATCTTGCTTTACTTGTTTATTAATCTTGTATTCTTGACAAGTTCAGTTCCATCTTTTAGACTCCGGATCTCAAGAGAATGCATATGAAGATGACGAAGGAGAAACAAGCACATATTTTATGCCTGGAGTCTTTGAAGTTAGCAAGTCATCAAAATTTGAGCAAATGAAACGGAAAAACTTGAAAAAGTCTTATGCTGCAAGATCATATGAACTGGGAGCTGATTTGCCTTTTATGCAATGCATGGAAAATAAAGTTGGGACCCAACAATCTGTCTTAATGGGAAAACGTCCTATCAACCATCCTAATGTTGGTTCAATTCCAACAAAACGTGTGCGAACTGCTTCCAGGCAGAGGGTTGTGAGTCCTTTTAGTGCTGGAACTTCTGGATGTGTTCAGGCTCCGAACAAGACAGATGCTTCAAGTGGTGATACCAATTCTTTTCAGGATGATCAGAGTACTTTTCATGGTGGTTACCAGATCCAGCATAGTTTGGAAGTTGATTCAGTTGAGGCCTTTGAAAAGCAATTTCCATTTGACTCTGCTGAAGTATCTAACAAACCAAAAAAGAAGAAGAAGGCAAAGCATCTGGTATATTATGGGTCATATTTTTTAATAGACACTGGGGATTCATTTGTCTTGGAAGAGTGCGTGACTTTCCTCTTTAGTCTTCGACTTTTCCAAATCATTACATTATTAATGAATTCTATATGATTGCAGGGCTCCCCATATGAGCACAGATGGCATCTTGATTCCAGTTTCCACAATGAAGAGGTGATTTTTTATTATTATTATTATTTATTATTATTATTATTATTTTTGTTGTCAATTATATTGGCTTCATTTTGATGCATATATTTCTTCGATTATCCACTCAATGACACCTTCTGAGCTGAAGTAGGTCAGAAAATTATTTGGTGGCTAGTATGAATTTAGGCATTGAATTTGTTATGGTAGGGTTCACACTCAAAGGGGCTATTCGTTTTTTCCTTTTTTATTTATTTTTATTTGGTTTTATGGTTGCTGATTGCAAACTAGACCACTAGTTTTGTTTATTTTGTGTTTGATTCATGTTTTCTTACTTGTTGAGCTTTTGTTATAGAAACATTTTTGAAAAATTTGATGGTTTAGCAATGGGATCAAGATCTCTAATCTTGTCTGTGGATACTGGTTCTACTGTCTGTAATGGAGTCCAGGATTGAGTGGTTGAATATATGCATCTTGCTGGATGTCCTTGGATGTGTTCCAGTGATCACAAATAGAGTTGTGGAGATTTAATAGCGTCTTTAGGTTCTGTTTCACTTTTTAGAGAAATGGATTGTCATAGTCATCTTGACTCGAACACGTGGAAAAGCTATGGCTCTGTTCTCTCTAAGATGACTACAGTGAACACTGTGCGAATGGTTATATTGTAAAATAGATTTTTATTTATTTTATTTGTCTTGAGAAGTTTTACTACCTAGAAATACTCTTATGTTTGTTTTTGGTTCCATATTCTCATTTGATCAGCCAAAAAAGTGTGTTTCATGATGCTATCTGGTAGTCATTGATTTCCTTATTTATCTTTCTAAGTGCAGAGGGATCATTCAAGAAAGAGATTGGAGAGCCATAAACTTGAATCTAATGGAAGCAGTGGTAAAGTTTCCCCCCGCCCAAAAATCTCATATCTGCTTCTGTGCTTAGCTTTTATGATAAATTCATTGATCATTTCATTTTCTTTGTCCTTTACATCTTTGTATGTCATTTATGAAGGTCTATCTGGGCAACACATCATGAAGAAGCCAAAGATGATGAAGCAATCGCTAGATAATTCTTTTGACAGTCCTACCCTAATGACAGCATCTATTCCTTCTCCAGTGGCTTCCCAAATGAGCAATATGTCCAACCAAAATAAGTTCGTTAAAATGCTTGGTGGCCGGGATAGGGGTAGGAAAGCCAAAACCCCAAAGGTAATCTACTGAACGGCCTAGTCAACAATGTTCTATGAACGTGTTTTGATTGTTGCTGCTCCACCTTCATTATAAATTTAAGTTATGTATGAACTTGAGCATTTAACCTTCTTTGCAGACGCCTGCTGGTCAGGCAGGGTCAGGAAGCCCATGGTCACAAATTGAGGACAAGGTTAGTATTTTCATCTGTTGATCTATATATATATTTTTATCGTTATTAGAGATATATGGTCATTTATTTGAAAGGTTATTTTGACATCTTAGGCACTTGTTGTGTTGGTACATGATATGGGTCCAAATTGGGAGCTTGTAAGTGATGCTATCAACAGTGCTTTGCAGTTCAAGGTAATTTTATGCTAAATTTTCTAATCTCATTTATTCTGCCTCTTTTAGATTTTTAACCAGTTTAAGCTATCACTGGAAGAAATACTATTCATTTTTTTCGCATAGATTTCTTGAGGAATTTTCATTTTCCTTTTTTTTTTTTTTTTTAATTAATTAATTAATTAATTAATTATTATTATTATTTTTTATCTTCATTTTTTTTTTCTTGGCCGGTAGATATTCTCATTTTATGTCTTGTTCAACATTTGCAGCGTATATTCCGCAAGCCCATAGAATGCAAAGAACACCACAAAACATTAATGGATATGACTTCTGGTAATGGGGCTGATAGTGCTGAAGATTCAGGATCTTTGCAACCTTATCCGTCTACCTTACCCGGCATTCCAAAGGCAATTTATTTATTTATTAAATTCCCTTCCTGCAAGTCAGTTTTGAAATATTGTTTCTTTTATAATCTAGCTGGCTACTTTTCAGTTAATTTTAGCTGTTCTGGTTGATCTTTGGCTGCATGTCACACAGGGTAGTGCCAGACAATTGTTTCAACGTTTGCAGGGACCAATGGAAGAGGATACCCTCAAATGTCATTTTGAGAAAATCATTATGATTGGGCAAAGACAACATTATCAAAGGATTCAGGCATGTTTCTGTCTAAAAACTAAACTATAATTATGTGTGTGTTGATCCAAACATGATTTAGATTTCAGTTGCCTGTCATTAGAACTGCCTCTATAGCCTATCTGTCCTTCCATCAGTTGATTTTTTGTTTCCTCAAGGCAGTTCCCAGTTTGTGTTATGTTTCTAACTAAATTAATAGAATTCTAAAATTCACGAGAAAAATAATGGTCGGACGGCTAGTGAACTAATGTAAAATAAAATGTTGGATTAAATTTTATGTAGGGTGGAAATCACAGAAATAGAGTTCGAAATATACCTAATTAGTTCCCTTGCATTATCTGCTCCTTTCTTTACAGGTTTTGAACTCATTAATGATTGTGACTCTGTTTTGTTTGTAATTTTCTGAAGAATCATAATCAGGACATAAAACAAATCCAGCCGCACAATTCTCATGGGGTTGCTCTTTCGCAAGTCTGTCCAAATAACCTGAGCGGAGGGCCTCCTCTCACGTAAGTTTTGGTGCTTCTCTGCATTATGAGGGTGCAATTGTTATGTGCCGATTATTGCCACTCGTGCATTTTCTTCAATATTACCTTATATAGTTTTTCATGTTCTGTTGCATGAAATTTGTCTTGTTCAAAGAACTGTAATAATTATTTTTAAATGTTTGAATGAAGGCCTCTTGATCTTTGCAATGCAATTGCATCAAGCCCCGATCCTCATTCCCTTGGGCATCAAGGCTCTCACACTAGTAGCGGTTTAGTAATGTCAAATCAGGGTACTGTAACATCCATGCTTCCTCCTGTTTCAAATTCCTCATTACAAGGATCTTCCAGTACGGTTCTTGGTAGTAACTATGCATCACCATTGAGTCCGCTCAATGCCTCTCCTAGGTAAAATTATTATATTGCTTGAGATTATCACTTCGCCCATGTTTTCGTATACTGATTTTTTGTACTGTTGTCTTGGTGTCTAGCACTTCTCTTAGGGATGGTAGATATGGCGTTCCTAGAACAGCATTTATATCGGATGAACAGCAGAGAATGCAGCACTACAATCAAAATTTATCTGGTAGAAACATTCAGCAGTCCAGCTTATCTGTTTCTGGGGCTCTTCCAGGAACTGATCGCAGCATTCATAAGTTGCCTGGCGGAAATGGTATGGGCATTATGGGTGGGGTGAATAGAAGCATGCCAATGGTAAGGCCCGGGTTGCAAGGAATAGCCTCATCATCAATGCTAAATTCTGGGAGCATGCTTTCCTCCGGTATGGTGCCGATGGCAAACCCCGCAAATTTGCAGTCTGGAGTTGGTCCTGTTCAAGGGAACTCAATGTTGAGACCTCATGATGCTTTGCACATGATGCGGGTGGGCTATCTTCTATTTTCTTTTTCTATACTAAAAATGGATTTTCTCAATAGTCGTATGACGTCCATTTTTGGGGCCTATAAATACATGAGGTTGAAGGCCTTAAACTTTTAGAATGAAGTACTGTGGATGGTCACGTTTATTATACCAAAAAGCCCGAGTTGAAATAATATCCATGTAGTTAGATAGGTGTAATATCCATGTGGAATGCTCAATGAGTACAAAATCTTTGACTGATTTTTAAGATGCTTAAAAAATATAATTGAATTTAAATTTTTGCATGATTTTTGGAAGGAAATCATAATTCATTTTTTTTATTCTTAGTTTCTTCTTTCTAGCTTGCGGGCAAGGTCCATTTCTTGGTGCAATGGTTACAAGTGTGATAACTCAGGTTCAAGTTTGAGAACATCCAGTTTGTGCAAAGATAAAAGGCAAAGGTTAGGTATATACCCCCATAGGATATTTGTTAAGCTCTGGGTCCCTGAACTGGAATTTTAAAGGATTTGATCAAAGAAGTGGATTTGAAACTTCAAGCCTGACCATAAACAGGTTGGTAGGTTGGTGTGTTGGCAGGCAGGGTGGGAATTGCTTCTCTGTACTAACATTGTTTAGATTGTCGTGTGAAGAATTTTCAACTATTCTAAGGTAAAAATATTTTCATTTCGAAATGCTGTTGGAATATTGTTTTCTAGAGTAACGTGTCATATGGAGGATACTGTTTTAATTTAAAAGTTCATTCAGATGATTATGATGTATGGATTCTAGAAGGTATAGAGATGGTGGTTAAAATATTTTAACCTTGTCCTTTCCCAACTTTTCTATATCACTGAGGGGTGCTGTCAGAATCATATATGAACTTCTTTCTGTTTTCTCATGTTTCGAGTCTAGGTCTTATTATGCCTATTCTTAATCTTAAAACAGAGTTAAATAGATAGAGATTTCAATGTGAACATAGTATATTTAGATCCACTCAAATGATCCTTTCAAATAATGAGATCTATGTAACCCTATTTCATTCTAGTACAGCATGAGAGGAATGTGATGTGGAATTGAGTATCATCAATTTATATTTATAAGTTCATAACACTAGTCCCTGGCCTGTTATGGATAGAACATGTGATGTACAGGACCTAAACTATCATAGACCTTCTAAATATGTTATAAATTTGTCCGAGAGTCACTTCACTGACTAGAACACTTAAAGGAGTTCTCTGTCAGTTGCTTCTCTTTTCTGGTTAGACTATCTGTGGTCCTCATAGCTTCAGCTCCAACTTGAATGTTTCTTAATCCTTTCTGTACCTCATGTAGATTCTTTGGGTTTCTAGAATATTTGACTTCGATGATCTAGCATTCTCTTTTTCATTTGCTAAAAATTGCGATAGGCATAGAAAATAGCTACCATGTGCATTTATATCCTTCTTTACCCAATATATGTTCCTAGTAGGATTGAACAGTCATTTAATTTGTAATAGTCCTTAGGCACATTCTTTAGCTGTAACAATTGCATTTATTGTGGCATTTCCATTTCCAGTTTGTTTGATGACATTGTTAATTTTTACCCAGAATCCAGAGCATCAAAGGCAAATGATTGTGCCAGAGGTTCAGATGCAGGTCACACAAGGGAACAGCCAAGGAATCCCTCCTTTCGGTGGGTTAAATTCTGCATATTCTAGTCAGACTGCCCCTCCACCTGTTAAGAAGTACCCACTTCACCAGCACCAGCAGCATCAAATGTCCCCGCAACAGTCCCATGTGCTTGGCAATTCTCATCATCCTCATCTTCGAGGACCTAACCATGCGCATCCAGCCTATGCAAGGCACCTGCAGCAGCGGTATTTACACCAGCAGCAACAACAACAACAACTTGCTGCATCCAATGCTTTGATGCCCCTTGTACAAGCACAATCCCAACTCCCCATCTCATCTTCTCTGCAAAACAGTTCCCAAATTCAGTCACAAAATTCTTCCTCACCAGTATCATTGTCCCATTCAATGCCATCATCCTCGGTGATTCCCATGGCACAGCACCAGCAGAAACATCACATGCCTCCTCATGGACTCAGCCGGAACCCTCAAACTGGTGGCAGTGGGTTGACCAATCAGATGGGGAAGCCAAGACAACATCAACCTCAGCATCAGCAGCAGTTTCAACAATCTGGTAGGCTTCATCCTCAGCAAAGGCAACAGTTGCAATCTCAGCAGCAGGCTAAACTTTTGAAGGGAGTAGGAAGAGGGAACATGCTGATGCATCAGAATCCCTCCATTGACTCCTCTCTTCTGAATGGTCTTTCCATGACTTCAGGAAGCCAATCTGCAGAGAAAGGAGAGAAGGTCATGCCTTTGATACATGGTCAGGGTTTATATTCAGGGTCTGGACTAGATTCTGTTCAACCATCAAAACAACTTGTGCCTCCTCATTCTTCAAATGAGTTGCAGCTTCAGCAAAATATGTATTCTGGCCAAACAATCCCTCCATCAATGCAACTCCAGCAATTGCCTTCTCATTCCAATAACAGCAATCAAGGTATTCCACCAGTCGCTTCTGGTCCTACATTATCCGCTCCGGATCAAGCTGTTTCACCCTCAGTCATGGCTTCTTCCAAACACCAGCTACAGCAAGAGTCAGAGGCACAGCAGAAGTTAGTGAACCAAACTCAATCGGCTGCTCAAAGAGCGCTTCAACAGAATCATCAAGTGAATACTGACCCACTGAGCAAGTTGCAAGCTAATCAAGCTGAAGCTGAACAGCAATCTCCAGTCGTCTGAGACAGTCTCGTCTCAGACGGGTAATGCAATGACAACACCTCAGGCCTTTGTTGATACAACTAATGTAATACCAGCTGTTTCTTCTGTCAGCATTCCGCAATGCAAAACACCGGAGCGAGCCTATGCCTATAGTTACGGCCAAGGGCTAGGCCAGAGGCAGTCATCAGGCAGCTTGGCCCCTCTTGGGCATAATGTTTGTTCTCAGCGGCAACAACAACAGCAGCAGTCACAGCTACAACAGCCTCCTACACCTCCGCCCCCAACTCCACAGCAGCTGCAGCAACAATCACCACAACAGATCTCAGCAGCAGAAGCAGCCAGCATCTGCAAGCAGGGAAAGAAAGTTTATATATGAGGTTCACTAACTCTAAACTGGAAAGAAGCATTTTAAAGCTCCCGGAGTGGTTGATCCTGCCTGATTTAAGTTGGCATGTCATTTTAACAGCAGTGTATAGGTATGTTAAGCTCTTCTTCATTTCAGATATCTGCAGCCAGCTGTAGTCTGACATGCACGGATGCGATTTACATTGCATACACTGACACACTTGATACATTTTGATGGTTACAGGTCATGTGCTTACCTTTTCATTGAGAGCATTAGGCTGTTTTGTTGCATATAATTCAATAGTGTGCTAATGATTTTCAAGGATCATATTATTATCATTTTTGCCAAAAATGAAAATTATGGAGGTCCCTGTAAATATTTTCCTGAAAATTGCATGTGTTTCTATTTTCTCTTGCCCCTCTAATTGTTTTATTGGATGCCTGGTCTCTTTTTGTGATGAACAAACCTGAATCTCTTCAATGTTTATATGTTAAAGATGAATACCCTGTCCTTGCTATATATTTCGTATGTCTGGGTTTTGGATTGGTATGTGGTGCCTCTGGTTATTATTACATGTTCAATTGAATAAGACACTAATTGCTGGATGATGATTTGTGCAGATGAAGCTCATCACTCCAGGGAATCACAAGATGGAAAGAGGTGGTGATTGTTATCTCTGGATTCTGTTAGCGTTACCTGAATGGATACTGGCAGGATTAATTTTTTTTTTTTTTTTGGATGTTTATGTACATCACCATAGCCCTAGGGTCCCAGGAAGATAGAGACAGATATAGAGGTACGTGTACAGGGATCTCGTTGTCTCTCCTTTTTTGTTATTTCGTTTTGTAATGGTTCAGTGAGGGGCCATATTTTTTTCTGCCCCTGTAGATTAGCTCATGTATTAATACCCTTTTGGATTAAGGGGGGTAGCAATCATTGTCACGGCCAATGCCTTTGTGAATTGTTGTGAATATTAGTGTTTTTTAGTGTACACAACAGATGAATGTAGAATGATCATAATCCATCACTGCTGTGAGCACTCACCATTTTGTTACTGAGTCAGCCAATTTTAGCTTTTCATTATGCAACAAGCTTTGATTCTCCATGTTGGGGTTATGCTTGCTATTGAAAGGGCAGAGGTTGTTAAAAGGTTGGTGATATAGAGAGGTATTTCTGCATACAGATGATGTTTGTTAAGGCTGAAACTATTAAGTTCGATTACAGTGATCACAAAGGGAGGATCTCACGAGTACGTGAAAAATGAATCTATGTGGTAGCACATCATGCTCCGCAAAGGCCGCAGGATGCAAATTTTAGGTTGAATTCCATTTGACTATTATGTCAGACATCTATTATCTTGAATCATGGAAGGGTTGAAGATTAGAACTTCCCATCATTAAGTATACAATCGATTTGCACCAGGCAATCCACCAAAGGGATTTGAAAAAGAAGAAAGGAAAAAATAAATGCAGTTTTGTTTCCTTCATTCTCGCAATCAAAAAACGTATTGACGATTTGATAATTACATGGTTGTTTTATAAATATATACTACTAAGAATACGTAGAAAAGAAAAGAAAACTCCTCTAACAATGGAAAGAAGCAAGAATTCAAGGTGCAGCCTAAAACAAGCTGACCAAGAACAGATCCATTTGATTATTTTATCTCTCACTATGCGATGAAGTGAGATTCAATGATCGTAATGGGCATAAATGAGAAGTGCAACAATCCATAACCGGACCTAGACCTATATAATATATGAACTATTTAATTAAAACAGTAAGTGTTCAAGAGCAAGAAATTATATACCCACTTTTAATTGTAATCTTAGGATTAGTTAATTAACTTTTCTTTTCTTTTCTTTATTTTAAGAAACTTACATTATCTATCCATACCATTAAATATTTTTTTTTTAAAAAATGACAAAACTAGACAATTTATTAAAGGAAACAAGAATAAAACAATCCATAACCGGACCTAGACCTATAATATATGAACTATTTAATTAAAATTATTATCAATGAGCAAATCATCAGGTATGCCATCTGTTTTAATTTATCATCGGTACAAACATCAGATCTGAACATTCCTCGTGTGCTCAAGACTTCATCACCCCTAAAATATTAAGCAAGTCCTCCTCATACACCAATTTTCTGTGTCAAACTCTCTCCATACAAACACTAATAAAATTGAGATGTAAGCAAAAGAAACAAAGTGGTGAGCCAAAAGAAACTCTACCTTGCAACCAAACTCAACTTTGCCTAGACACGCACATAAAATGCCACCTCATTTTAGAAAATCTATCAGTAGATGTTCCCAATTGGCAACGAGAAGGACTCCATGGCCAAAAAATTAAAATTTGCTTCCCCATGCTGTCAATATAAATGACTACTACTATAACTAAAATAGACATCAAAGGCAACTGAGAAAAACTAGACACAGACCAGACCTATTAGGTGACAAAATAATATGAGCTCCAAAAAATATTCAAGTGCAGTTGAATTAATCAACAAATTTGCTAGCACTGCAGGGGGGTTCTACATACTTGTATGCCATGAATTTTCAGGGAGCCACAAATCAGCTATTGCAAATAACATTTATTTGCAATAGCGCATTGTGTAACACCAGATCTCACAGTAACATTTTTTTTTTTTTTTTCTTTCACCAAACACACATACAGGGGACTAAGCCCCAAAACAAGCATCAGAAAAGAGAGCTTTCCTAACATTCAAAGAAATAGACGCACACAGTAACCAAACCTTCAGAAAACGGAGCAACTTTGCTCGCCTCGTGAGCTGCCTTGTTACATGAACGAGGAACCCACTGTAACTGGATCGAAGGCCTCTGGTTGATGAAGAAATCAATGTCTTCAAGGATTGTGACCAGAGCTGCTTCAGATTTGCAAAACCTCAAAACAGGCTGACAGTCTCCCTCAATCAGCACTTGAGAAAGGTTCCAATTGTGACAAGCCACAATCGCCGATCGAAGCACCAAACCCTTGGCCACCAAAGCTGGTGAAACACCCATAAAAGACACAAGCAATTCTCAGAAGCTTGCCTTCATGATCTCTAAGGATCAAGGCTCCTTTGCACGCTCCATCAGTCGGACGGGAAGACGCATCAAAATTTAATTTTACAAAGCCCTCTGCTGGAGGCTGCCAGCAAGAAGGAGGAATCGGATTTGAGAGAGGAGCCATCTTTAGGAAAGTTTGTTGATGCCGGACTTCAGAAAATTCAAAATAATCTTGGACGGCTTTGTCCACAAGAATGTGGGGAGGCAATCTCTTTGAATTGAATTCCACATCATTGAGGTTCTTCCATATACGCCAACAAATAATTGAAGCCAGCCCTGCGCAATCCGCATAACAATATTTTTCTTTCCAAACTTCAACAAGTTGAATCCACCGACGAGGCCAACTCATAGCATTATACTCCGAGAAATTCAATTTGAGAGGACATAGCTTCCACACCATTTGAGAATAAGAACAAGTACACAACAAGTGATCAACAGGTTCAACCGCTAAGCCACATCCTTTACAAAAATCTTGTTCCTTCACATTCCTCCTCTTCAAATTCACATTAGCTGCGATATTCTCATGTAAACTTTGCCATAGGAAAAATTGAACTTTTCTCAGGGAATGAATCTTCCATGTCTTTCCAACTTTGCTTCAATAAATGAGAATAACTACACTCCGCACTGGGAAATATAAAGTGGAGGTTGGAGAACCGACAGGGCGAGAAATTAAGCACTCTTTACACTAACATTTGACTTTTCAAATTTACAACACTGAAATATTCACTGAAGCTCAAATGTGCAGGAAAGGAATTTCAAACCTAAAACACTGCTTCAAGAGACAAGCACGACTTCCACTAAAAATGCAAACCATCTGTGTCATGTTTTCTATGCGTTTTAACTTATATTTAACGTAAATTGTTTAAAACTTAAATGCATGAAACTTTATTTCTGTACTTACATTCATTTCCAAATAAAAAATAGAATACATGTTTTATATATTTTGAGAGTGTTACAAATTTTTTGATATGTTTTTTGAGAACGTTATATTACCCAACTCATGTCAAAAGTATAATATATATACATATAGGCATACGATACAGACGTTCCAAAGGTGCTCCCGCTATGAGCAAATTTTAATTTTTTGGCTCTTGCACGAAACTTGAAGCATGGCATGTGACGATCTCAAAAAATGATCTCCAATCTCCAGTTGATAAGTGGATCAGCTCCATAACGCACTTCCTCCTCTCAAAACATGGCACGTGTTAGGTCTCCATGTATGCAACAGTCTTCAAAGATGTACTCCAATCTCAAGTTGACATGTAGATCAGCCCCATAAGGCAAGTGCTCCTCTCTAAACATGGCACGCGCTATGTATCCATGAACCTCCAACAAGATCTAAGTTCCACAACATGGAACTGGTGTAGACATGACCATCAATATTGAATTGAACTCAAAAGTACTTCTGTTGACTGAAAGGTAACCACTAAGAGCACTACTCAAGCTAATTAATGAGCAAAGTCCACAACAACATCTAAAGTCTCAAACTGTTCATTCATTAACTCCGTTTACGAAGGAATGTGTAAATTAAAAAACAAGTATGGCCATGACAATTTTATTGGGTCCAACCAAAGACGAGGAAAGGAAAGGATAGGAAAAAATAAAATAAAGTAAAAATCCCACCCCATCCTCCAACATTGGATTTGTTTGAAAACAATCAAGGGTTGTGTTCGGTCAATCAAATCCTTTTATGCCAGCCAAAACTAGTATGAACTTGTATAAAAAGCAGATAGATAATAAGCATGCAAAGAAAACAAGAGGCATATATATATGTATTCTCATACTTTCTACAAGTCATCCCTTTACAATTTATTGATGAAAGAGAAAAATTCCAAAAAAGGAGAACCAAAAAAAAGAACTCATTGCATTCTTGCAGCAACCACAAAATTCAAAATGAAATTACTTCTAGTCCTGACTATACAAGCATATATACCAAATAAAATAATAACTAATACTGAAAAAAACATGTCATGATAGATGACAGAATTATTGGATAAATATATTAATTGCCACAAATTAAAAAAATAAAATAAAAAATTAGTGAGACGTGAACCTTCAAAGTTCTTGAGCCATCTTCAACTTCTTATGAGAGCCAAAAGCCCTACCGATAGTGTCCACAATCTTCCGCTGTGAATCGAGTATCATCTCCATCCTCTTATTCTCCATCTCCATTCTGCATCTCTCAGTTTCCCTCATCATTTCCATTTTCTTGTTCTCCATCCTCACAAACCTTTCCGCAAAGGCCTTTATCTCCGCCGCCAATCCGGCCACCACCTCGCTCCCTCCCTCTTCCTCCTCCTCCTCCTCTTCTTCCTCTTCCTCTTCCTCTTCCTCATCATCACTCTCTAAAAGAGACTCCTTTCTCTTCCCAAACATAGTCTCTCGCAAAACCCTATCAACACCACCGCCAAATTTCCGATCCATCGTCGATTTATTTGCATTAACATGCCCTCTAACAATGTGATTGATACTCTTGGACTTATTTTTCTTGCTATCTTCATAGTAATTAACATCATCGCCATAATCGTCGTCATTGTCGTCTTCTTCGTTGCTTGAATTCGAATTATTCTGATATTGGATCACTGCCATGGGTCGAGCGGAGATGGGGAGAGGACCACGTTCCATGCGGTCCATGACTTCGAAGTACTGCCAGGCATTAGGGTAAGGTTTTTGCCTCTCGGCGCGGTAGCGTTTGCGGAGTTTCTCGATCTTGTGGCGGCATTGGGTGGCCGT
>JAOTQH010000007.1:1894439-1904861 GCA_025631255.1 Cornus kousa | reverse complement strand
GTACATTAGTGGGCCTTTCTGAGATATTGTCCACCTGTAAAAACATTTATAAAAAATTATAACAAAAGACAACATTTTCAGGATACTTTGAAGGCGACCAAAGATTTATCAGTCAAAATTAAAACACAACATCATTTTTTATTCAAACTAGATGTTAACCATGTGATGCCGCACTACATGATCTACATAAATTAAAAAGATAAACGCATTACATGCCTTGAAGATGTCATGAAGACACATCACATCTGCGAGGAAGGCTAGTTGTGTCCAGTGGAAACCTCGAAAATTATAAATCGATTCTATAAAGAGAAGGTAACTAGTTAAACAAGCAAGTTCACACGAGCTATTAACAATTGAGCATGTTATACGACACCAAATTGCTTTTACCACTGATATTAAATTAAAAAATAATAATAAAAATAAATAAATTAAAAAAAATAATAGTCTGTCTCTAAAGTAATCTATAATCTAGTTGTCGCAAAGTTTTACTAATTGAAAACTATTTTAACAAGCTCCATATGGATCCTTGCCAAATAAAGATGAACATAAAAGTTAACAAAAAAAAAGGCTTGGAGAAAGTAAAATTTTGGCATCAAGTAGAAGACAATGTAGAATGGTAGCTGGAAGACCCCCAAACCCATTGATTTAGGGTCAAAACATATTGATATTAAACCTTGCTCGCCGCTCACAATCCTTGGGATGGGTTATACCACCACTAAACTCGTAAAGGGTTATAAAAACCATTTTTGAAAAGTTATAGTTTGTTTTGCACCAGGCCATTTTCTACATACACTTGAAAGCCCTAGCAGCAAAGAAAAATATGGTGAGGCTTAAATTTTATTTCTAATAGGTAATAAAGCTACTGAAAGTATAAAATTGAAGTGCAAAATCATCAATAGCGTGGATTACTAAGTAATCTTCCAAGGGTTTGGGCGCCTTGCAGAGCCCACGCAGCCAACTTGAATAGTAAAACCAGGTATTGTATATTGAATACAAAATTAACCGATGAACAGAATATCTGTCCGAAGTACCAAATAAACCTAATGTTCTGAAATTAAAATTCCAGGTCATCCTTGTGAAAATCCATCCATATAATCATTAACATAATTGAATCGTGCAGCATGCTACACCGACTATTTTGAGAATTGAGTAAGAGTTGTTTAACAAGAAGAGTGGCATTTAAAATTAGTTACATAAAGTAACACTATACCTGCAACATTTAATCATGGATTAGAAAATATATATATATATATTTCAAACAGAAAGCTTCAAAATAAACTCAAGATAAGGCAACAAAAAATAAAATAAAATGAGAACAAGCATATGCCATTGTCTTCTATAAAATGCACTTTTCTCAAAAGCTATCTTCTAATGTCACAACAAACAATGAGTTCAAATGTTAAATATAATCTCTTTTTTTCCTCTATATTTAATTATTCAAAATTGCTCAATGTTTATAATTTTCAAAATCTCTCATTTTTAATTCATTTAAGGAAAAGGCCCATTTCCACTAATTATAATAAAGGGAGATAACGTAACCATAGTATGAAAAGAAACTAAACACAGTGCCTACCTCTTTCCTCAGCTGCATGAAAGAAGCCAATAGCAACCGTAACATGGGACCCTCTGCTAGAGCATACAAACTCAAAGGTCGC
Organism: Cornus kousa; assembly: GCA_025631255.1. Classification (NCBI taxonomy): domain Eukaryota; kingdom Viridiplantae; phylum Streptophyta; class Magnoliopsida; order Cornales; family Cornaceae; genus Cornus; species Cornus kousa. The sequence continues at coordinate 1,903,206 of JAOTQH010000007.1, read as the reverse complement.
TTTACACGATCTGATTCAAATTCAAGATTTCTGTTTTCTAGATTAACCACATGTTCAATGGCATTTAGAGAATCCATGAGTTTCTCTTTCACGATATCCCAAGGAAACTTTAAGTCAAGCTCCTCATCATTCTTCATGGCACTGCAATTAAGAAAAATATCTCAAGTTTCAATTAGAGACAGGTCAGATGCAAATTAAATCAAAGCACTGTAATCCTATGTTCAGCTAGGCAAAGAGAATTATCTAGATTAAAACAATCTTTCACCTAGTAAACTTTCATATGCTTACGCTTACCTACCAGAAAAGGTAGATCCTTCAGGGACCGCATTGTTATTCAAGATGTTCTTTCGAGAATCTAAAAGAGACTTCTCAGCAGGTATTACTCCAGCCATATATGTAAGGAACACACTGGCCATTAGAAGCACTTGATCAACAACAGGAACCCAGTCAGAAATAGTTGCAGCATCAGAATTTACCACAGTCCCAAAGCAATAGCACTTCACAGAAGTCTCCTTAAGACAAAACTTTACTTTCAGATTAGCAACATGGGAAGCACTGAGTTTGTGGACCTTCCAGGACAAGAGTGTAGTTTTACAGCTCCCAGAATGCTTCCTGTTACTACAAAAACAAAATAAAAAGGTAAGAGTGGTACGTTTTATAATACTTCAGATTCTGGAGGTAACATAAGGTATGAAGCTCACCTTTAAAAAAGTAGTTTGCGTCCATGGCAATGGCACGCATAAAAAAATAAGAGACAACAAAAAAGAAGAAAAACCTACCAAACTTAAACCCCAAAATAAAATACTAAGTTATAGAATAACCATTTCTTTAGGGGCCATTACTTGGTGAATAGTAAAAACTCGTGCTGCCAAACATGAGAACTTGGATTTGAATCTAGTGGCAGCCACTTGATGCAAGTAATGCCACGAGTTAGGTCCCATGCCAGCAGCAGTGATACTAAGGGCCCTCTTTATGATAAAATATTAGCCCAAGCTATCTGATTGCTTTAATGGTGTACTAAGTGAAATTGTTCAATGATCTACCACGAATGGTCGCATAAGCAACCAACTGGCAACGATGCCTATCTGCTCTTTTTTCTTTGCTAGGAAATCCCTGTTTATTCTATCAAAGAGATCATTTGCAAATAATTATAAATGCTTATGAATAATCAATATTCATAAATCACAATGGTTTTTGGACGACCCAACCCATTCTTCAATGCAACCTATATTCTAATATATAAATAAGGAATCAAAGTAATTAAGCAAGAGAATAAACCTTTGTAACCAAGATTCTTATATACAATTAAGGAATCCAAGTGATTGAGCAAGAGAATGAAACCTCTGTATGTGAATATGAGAATATTTTGGTCCAACACACTGCTCTTTGACACGATCTTCTCGCATATACAGGCTGATTCGTGATGGTACAGACACACATTTTGCCATTTGTAGAATTATCTATCCTCTGATCTACACATTGTCTTGCTCGCTTATGAATGGAACAATACTCGAACAACCCAGCTACACAAAGAACTGCTACTGGAAACAACAACTATAAATAATTCAGTTTGCAAAGCCCAAAAAACCAAGCAACGCCAGACATATGAGTTATTTCGCCGTAACATCATTCATCTAGAAATAAAAAAAATAAAAAATAAAAAATAAAAAAAAAGGGAGGTGGGATGGACCCCATGCGTAGAGAAAAGTGGTCTTTTAGAAAATGTAGCAAATGCTCAGACCATTCCCAATCTTTTTTCTATTAAACAAAAAAAAATTAAGATAGTCTTGTCAGACATGCTAGTATTAGATTCCCAAACATTGCTCACAACATCAAAATAAATTTTGACATTCCATTATTAAAGAATCGTACAATGAAGGATTTTTGGATGTATAGCAGTACAAACTATTTTAACACCGATAATTAGCAACTCAAATCCATCATTGTGTTTTGAAAGACATGTCACAATATCTAAACCAACAACATTGACATCAAGTACTACTTCAAAACAAAACAAAAAGAAAAGAAAAACAAACAAAAAGAAAGAAAAGAAAAAGAAGCAAAGCAAAAGAAAAGCATATGAGCACTCAATTATCTAGTAAAATCAGGAAAAGGAGATAGAGAATTCAAATCTATGTGATTCTTGAACAATCTTGAGACCACTGGCACCGAAATAATAAACAAAAATCAAATGGAGAACAAATCGAAAGATAAATGTGAAAGCGTTTGTAGTTGAAGCCAGGACTCGTCGTGGATAAACTATTCAACAGTACTCACCATCTCAACTGACAATGCGCATCAAAGAAGATGGAACCTTTATGCGACCCGATTATAGTTATAGGGTTCTCAAATTAATTAGATAATAAAAAAAATACAGTAACAAAATAACAAGTAAATGGTGGGGATGACAAAGATTGGGTATGTGCGAACCTGGTTTGCTGCGTCAAAAATAGTCGCCCCTTGTCTCTCTCTCCATTTCTATAACGGCCAATAGAGGAAACAAATGAATGAAAAAAATAAAAGAACAGAAAAATAAAGAGGTCATGAAATACAAAAGGAGGGTACAATTTGTGTGTTGTCTGTTAGCGACTTAAATAGCCGTCTAGTGAACCGACTTTTGTTTCAATGGATTTTCAATTTTTTAATAATTACACTTACCTCTTATATATATATATTTTTATTTTTTATTTTTATTTTTATTTTTTAATTTCATATATAACACTGACTTTGGCAATTGGGTGGGTAAAAAAAATTATTTTAATTTTTTTTAATAATTACACTAATCTCCTATATAAATAATTAATAGAGACTTCCTTTCTAATTTTAGATATAACAATGACTTTTCATCTCAATCACTGATCTCACTTATTATAAAATGACTTTGTATGTTGATATCACGTTCAAAATTGAAAATGCTCTTAGAAAGTTTAAAGAAATATATATTCTTCCATTAAAAAATAATAAAAGTACAATTATTATAATAGTCATTTAACATATTTGGATTAAAGTCAACACCAATAAGAGATATTAGTGTTATTTTTGAAACTATAAAATGATCCTTGTTAGTTAGATAATTTACATGAGAGGTAAGTGTGATTATCCTTTTGGTTTTTTTGTAGATGCATTTTTTTATTTTTTATTTTTTGAAATAATATTTAACATCAATATGTTGAATGAGTTATTGTATTAATTTTACGGTAGACCTCAGGAAAAATTTGGTGTATTTAATCATAATTTGTGCGTAATTAGTTTATTTTATCTTTTTTTCAATTTATCAAACACAACTAAAAATCTTTTTAAAATTCAAATTTTTTTTATTATTATGTTCAAAAGTGTGCACGAACACTAAATAACATCTTAATTACCAAAGTGTCACATATAAAAAGCTGTGGTGGCGAAGTTAACTAGCATATGTATGTATTGTCGAATTGTTGTTCTGGGCCAAACATATGTGTTAATTTTTTTTTTCGAAAAAAAAAAATTATATTCTGTCCACTCTTTCTTGACCGTTTAAAAGTCACCTTAAAAAAATTTATAATGTTTTTATATCATATTGCATTCTATATGAAAAGATAAAATTTTTATTTTTAAAAATTTGGTCAAACTCGAGAAGGAAAATCAAGACCTATTAACAGATAATTTGTCCAAACTTAAAAAAAGTTGTATAATTTATTTTTATCATTTTTTACGCCAGTGCGTTGGTCCGACCCAAATCATGTACCGTAATATTACTATTTGTTTTTATTTTGTCCCCAAATAACAAATGGACCGGTCAAAATGGGCATGACCCAACCGAAACAAACAAAGTCCGCTAACTAAAAAGAATCATCCACTGCGAACCCTAAACCTCAGTCATATCTGCAAAACCTCTGTTGTCATACGCCCTTTACACAGCCTCCTATCTCTCTCGCCGCAAAATTCATTTGAGGTGTGTATATTTTCTGAATCTTATGATCTCAAGCTCTAATTCTCTATTCATATGTAAGTGTTCTTTTTTCCTTAATATTGGCTAGGTTTTCTATTCCAGGGCGCCGCAATGGTGAAGAGGAGCAAAAGTATGTCAATCCCATCTTATTTTTTCCTTTTTGTTTGTCTATGTATGTATAGATATATATAAATATCTTCATTTATATATATATATATATATATGTATATGTTAATATATTGTGTTTTGTGTTGCTGCTTTGTTAAATTGGTATACAATCAGAGAGCAAGAGTAAGAGAGTGTCCTTGAAGCAGAAGTACAAGGTTATAAGGAAGGTAAAAGAACACCACAAAAAGAAGGCCAAAGAGGCCAAGAAGCTTGGCTTAAATCGCAAGTCTAAGGTCGAGAAGGACCCTGGCATTCCCAATGACTGGCCCTTCAAGGAACAAGAGCTCAAGGCTCTCGAAGCTCGTCGCGCACGTGTTCTCGAGGAATTGGAACAAAAGAAAGCTGCTCGCAAGGAGAGGGTACTGGTTCACACATTGTCTAATAAGTAGTGTTATTATTTATTCAATTATGTCTCTTTTTATCAATGTGGTGATTATACCTTTCTGGAGCATCTCAATTAGACCCATGAATGTCATAAATTTGCAATTAGTATTGATTGTTTCCTTTGATGGATTGGAAGAAATCTTTATGTTGAGCACTTTTTGTTGAGGTTTGTTCTGGGATGGATGTGATGCCATTGTGGAAGGACTGTAATTAACTTGTTTGTTGAACCTACAATACATAATAGGGTCTGGTGTGGTGCAAGACATGAAGAAAAATAACATTGAAAATTCAAAATAAATACTTAAATAAATGAAAAATCAATTGAAAGTAATTATTAGGATCTTAAATAATTTGAAAAACTGTAGTGGAAACTTTGCTTAAAATTCATATATATATATATATATATATTTTGTTTATACGTCCACTCCTTTTAGGGTTTTATAGGTTCAGGATGACTTTGAGGGTAATTTGTTGATTCTATCATTATTGATTCAATGTGCATTCTCCTCAATGATTGTTTCAAGGTTCTAGGCTTTAAATAGCGCTTTACTGTTGCATCTGGATATGCATTAGACAGATCACAGTTTTATTTGTGTAAGTTGCTATGGGGTTTATTTGGCTGAAGGTAGAACTGTCTCATACATGTTAGTTACATTGTTAATTGTAGTGTCTGTCTTTTTTGTTCTTATTCTTATCTTCTTTACACCTTTCTGTCTACATTCGGTTTTTGGATGCGAGTTTTTTTGTATCATCTGCAAACCACAATGTCCTTTCTAGTTGACTAAGACTCTGGGTACTTTTCAGGCTCAAAAGAGAAAGTTGGGTTTACTAGAGGATGATGATAACTCCAAACTGGATGGTATAGATTTGGCCAAAGAAAAGACTTTTGATGATTCTGTTGGAATTGGTAAAAGCCGGGGTATGTTACAATTTCATGTGCTTGTAGATGCACTTTGGTTGATAGTTTTGTTACCTCCGCTTGCTTCCTTTTTCCCCCTGTTTTAACAGTACTTTGTGTTGTGCAGATAATTATGACAGGGCTTTCTACAAGGAATTGGTCAAAGTCATTGAAGCATCTGATGTCATTTTGGAAGTGCTTGATGCTCGAGATCCTCTTGGTACCCGTTGCGTTGATATGGAAAAAATGGTAATGAGAGCGGGTCCTGACAAGCACCTTGTGTTGCTCCTTAATAAAATTGGTACTCTCTCTCTCTCTCCCCCCAACCACTCCCCAAAAAAAGAAAACAAGTAAAGAAAAGAAAATAAATAATTGTGACAGGATCAACCATGACATGATTTGGGTTGCCCATAAGAGTTTTGAGTATATGAGATCGTATGCTGGATGCAATCCTATAATCCATAATATATAGACTAACATGTAGCATTCAGACAATTTTTTTTTTTTTTTTTCATAGTTGATACTCATGCACACATGCCACCATGGAGGCTTGAACCCTTGACCACCCTTTGGAAAGTAAGGGCCTAATACCGCTAGGCCATTGGCCCGTTGGTATAGCATTCAGACATTTGGTTGCACAAATTTCGTCAGGAAACACTTGGTTGCACAAATTTCATCATCTTGACCAATAGTGATGTTGATTTTTCACTTGCACCACAGATCTCGTGCCTCGAGAAGCAGCTGAAAAATGGCTCAAGTATCTCAGGGAGGAGCTACCAGCAGTTGCCTTTAAGTGCAGCACACAAGAGCAGAGGTCAAATTTGGGGTGGAAATCTTCCTCAAAAGCAGCAAAATCAAGCAGTATTCTGCAAACCAGTGACTGTCTTGGAGCTGAAACTCTTATTAAATTGCTGAAAAATTACTCAAGAAGCTATGAGGTACATTTAAAACTTTATTTACTTCGATTCATGTTATTGTATTCTGCCATTAGTTCCGTGAATTTTCAAAAGTTCTACCTTGAAAATTCCCTCTTAGTTGTTTTTGCAAGTGCTTTAGAATTGTGCTTTGCACGAAAGTGCATGCATATGCAAGACTGGAAGTCAGTATAATATAGAGATATGCATGCGAGCACTCACTCACTTGCTCAATCCCTTAAGCCACCTAGTCATGGACACTCCTTTACACACATGCACACAATAGCCCTTGATGAGTATGATGCAAAGCTCCCAAAATTGTGGTTTGACAGAAGTTTTGTAGTTCATCATGTTCTGGCTACGACGCTATGTAGCTCCATTGTGAATTTGTAATGCTTTAGAAGTTCTGTTTGGAACCAAAAAGGTAGTATTGAAGAACTGGTGTTGTATGTGTAAAGGGGATGAGGAGTCGGTAGATCATCTCCTTCTGCACTGTCCGATGACTAGAGATGTGTGGGCCATGTCTTTTTTGTGCTTTTTGGTGTTCATCACTTCATTGGGTCTCGCTGGGTTTTACGAGGGACATGCTCAAGGCTTGGGGAGATTGTTTAATGGGTAGTCAAGTCCGAGATACTTGGAGGCCAGCCCCTCTTTACTTCTTGTGGGGTTTGTGGTGCAGGAGGTCCTTTGATAGTGAGGAAGTTCCTATTTGGGTGTTAAAACATTCCATCTTGAATTCTCTATTTTTTTTTTTTTTTTTTAAGTAGATTTTGAATTCTCTATTTTTTGGGGGTAAAAGGGTGGTATTATAAATCGTTGCAGGACTTCTTAAATTTTGTGGATGGCTTGAGAGTTCAGTGAGCTTGTTGAAGGTCTCTTGTGCAATTGTTCTTTTGGATGTGCGTGCTTTCCCTTTGGGCGTTTTGGATGAAATTTTACTTGATTAAAAAAATCATTGTGGGCCGAGTTAGGTTGTGTCTTTTTATAATTTTGACTGCTTTTACTCGAAATTCAAGAGTATAAAAATATTCTCATTATTAATTCATTTGATATCAAATGGCTTAGGCATTCTGATCCTTGTGATTATCTAATCTGGATTTCCTTGGAGTTATATGTATTTTGCAACAATCGCATAGGGTCCCAGGTTGTGTTGACTACAGTGTTACTGTTACCTCAGCCTAATGGCCCCCTTTTTCTTTCCCTTTAGGGTGATGTAGGTGGACTATATTTACTTAACATGCTCCTACTGTTACTATTTCTAAGTGGGGTCATCGATGCTGCCTAATTTTGGGAGCCTAATATTATTATTTATCATTTTGCTAAAGTTTGGTAAAAGTAGGGAATTTTGTTGGTAAAGCTGTAAGAAAAGGGGATTTAAGTAGGGAAACGACGGCGGATGTTGTGGGATGTTTTTGAGCAATTAACATTCTTTCTGAACGGTAATTAGAGGCTGCCGGTGTTCTCACTGCTATGGTTGAATGGTCAAGGATGAAAATGATTGGACTTATCTTCAATGTGTTATGCTGCTAGATACCCAGTGAAAGGTTGTTGGAATTATGAATAGTGCCAATTTTAGGGTTTCGGGTATTAGGGAACAGGCAGTATCATAGAAAAGGAATTATGATTATGGAGTAGATTTTGAGGTTTATAAATCATGAAATTAGGGTGTATTGTGAGGAAAATTGGAAAATATGCCACTAGATTTAAAGAAAAGAAGAAAATAGAAGAAGATCCTCGAATCAGTCCTAGGTTTCCTTTAGCATAACTGATAAAGCTATAAGGGTTTAAGTTGCATCACACAATCCGCAAGGTGTTTGGTGATAATTTAAATAAAGTACTTTTCACAATTAGGACTCGTCTAAATGATCGAAGGTTCCAAGTGGGACATGCTTTGATATTGAACCAATTTTCAGTATTCTGGCATTTCAGTTTGCTTTTTCTTTAGCTTGTAATACACTACACTATATTTTCATTGATCTTCTTGTTGAAAGTCCTTTAGCATTGTAGATTTGTTGTCCTTGAGTATACCTTCTTGTTGATGCAAGACATTCTGGTCTGGAATTATGTGGCAGATTAAACCTCAATGAACTGAGGTCTCTTTTAGTTGGTGAAAATACTTGAATTTTATGTTCTGATTGTTTCCAGACCAACCACCAATAATGTAATTTATGTAGAACCACTTGCAATAACAGTGTGATTGGTTTGCGAAGATCTGGTTACGAGCTATGGCTGTACTATTTTGTCGAGGATTTGGCCTAGAATCTTGTGATTCTAGGAGCCAAAGGAAATGTACAATGCACCCCCCTCCCGCCAAAAAAGGGAAAAAAATTACGTGAATGCCATGCTATGAAGATCAAAGGGTTTTTATTCGGAATATATAGGGATTTCATATGCTTAATAAGAATTTTAGGAACCACTTTTTTTTTTTTTTTTTGGTGGTGGTGGTGGGGGTGGTTTTGGGAATGGGGGGGGGGTGGG
>JAOTQH010000007.1:1830753-1849066 GCA_025631255.1 Cornus kousa | reverse complement strand
TTGGAACTACTGCAGTTCTTGGCACGCCCGCACACCCACACTATTCGATCCTATCCACATTCCACGCATTCCGGAGAGCGGAACCAGCGCTTTCTCGCGAGCCGAACAGCAGCTATTAATCATCATCGTAAGTATGAGTTTGATTCTACTTAGAATTAATATCATTCAGTTAATTGTCCACTCAATTGACGATGATCCTAGATAAATAAAAAAATATACAGAGAGAGAATTTCTCAGATAAAAGAACAATGGCAATTACAAGAATCCCCTTCTGACCATTATTAAAATAAAATGTAATGCTTTCAGTTCTATGCGTAAAGTTCCCTTCCTGATTCTTTTTCTCAATTGGTTCTTCGGGATGAATCTCTGCTGTTGGTATTTGACTTGGACATGTTTTCATAAAATTTTCCACATCCTCACTGCTAAATCTTTCCTATCAGTATTGTAGAGAGTGTTGGGGAAGGTGTATCAGACCTCCAGATTGGGGATCATGTGCTTCCGGTATTCACTGGGGAATGTGGAGAATGTCGCCACTGCAAGTCTGAGGATAGCAATATGTGTGACTTGCTGAGGATAAACACAGACAGAGGAGTCATGCTTAGTGATGGAAAATCTAGGTTTTCCATAAACGGGAAACCTATCAATCACTTTCTTGGCACATCCACCTTTAGTGAATACACAGTTGTTCATTCTGGCTGCCTTGCAAAGATCAATCCACTGGCACCGCTGGATAAAGTATGCATACTCAGCTGTGGCATTTCAACAGGTTTTGAATTCTTCTTCTTCTCCGCTTTTTGGTTGCCCTTATGTATTAAGGAAATAGAGTAAATTGTCTTACCAAATTATGTATATTGATATATGTATATATATTTCAAACCAGGATTGGGTGCAACCTTGAATGTGGCAAAACCTAAAAAGGGTTCGTCAGTTGCTATCTTTGGATTGGGTGCTGTTGGCCTAGCTGTAAGTTGGGCGAAATCTGTTTTTCAATCTAATGTGGCATCATTTTGGCTTTATTACCTACCTGTCATATATTTTCAGGCTGCTGAAGGTGCAAGAATTGCTGGGGCGTCGAGGATCATTGGGATTGATAGGAATCCCGCAAGATTTGAAGAAGGTATCCCTTGTCATAGTTTGTCAAGTTCTCATTTTCCTTGGTGACAAGTGATTAATGGAGGAAAATGGTGATTATTTATTTATTTATTATTATTTCTTCTATATTTTGGTGTTAGCCAAGAAATTTGGAGTGACTGAGTTTGTGAATCTTAAGGACCATGTCAGACCAGTTCAAGAGGTGGAAGTTCTTTTCTCTATTTGAAAAATTCCATTTCAGATGGAAGCCATATATATGTGCATCATTGTTCGTGATGGCACATTTCACCTTTCTAACGGTTAACCCCCACACTTCACAGGTTATTGTCGAGATGACAAATGGTGGAGTTGACAGGAGCGTGGAATGTACTGGCAACATTGATGCCATGATTTCTGCTTTCGAATGTGTTCACGATGTATGCTCTTTTACTAGCTCTTCATGCAGGGGTTTATTTAGTTGCTAGTACCGAGAATGCAGCAACTTGGGGTTTGTGACAGTAGGTCAAGTTGGCTCAATATAGATCATTAAGCTTTCTTTTCTTATCATTTTTTTATTTTTTTATAGTTTCCACAAAGTACTTTTAAGTAACCGTCCCAGCCTCAAACTTACCGAGCAAATCATGCTTGGATTACAAATTCTCAAGTTGTTTCTCAAGTGGCATCGATATATCATACTAAAACGAGCTGACTGACCTGCATAATTCGAATATCAGCTTATCTCACTTATTATGGTGGACCATTCATACAATGCAGGGATGGGGCGTGGCCGTGCTTGTTGGAGTGCCCAACAAAGATGCAGTCTTCAAGACCAAGCCAATTAATGTTCTTAATGAAAGGACGCTTAAAGGAACCTTTTTTGGTAACTATAAACCTCGGACTGACCTTCCCTCTGTCGTTGAAATGTACATGAGCAAGGTAATATTACTTTTTCGACTTTCCTCTCTTACAAATTCCAATTCTTTCACTCGTCTTCAATGCTTGCAATTGAAATTGTACACAAAGTTACCTTTGTATTGCCGTGCAGAAACTGGAAGTAGAGAAGTTCATAACCCATCGTCTCCCATTCTCTGAAATCAATAAGGCCTTCGAGTACATGATGAAAGGGGAGGGCCTGCGGTGTATAATCAGCATGGAAGACTAGTGTTTTGAATGGAGAAACTGAAAACAATATGGTTATATGTATCCTTTTATCTTTCCAGATGTATTCTAAGTCTTGTTATGATGTATATGACATAATATGGTTTCTATAGTACTTTCTTTGACTATATGAAGGGTGAATTAGCTAAAAAGACTGCATTTTTCTATGATTAAGAAGAAAAAGAAGTGGGGGCAGAATGTGAAACATATCATTAGATGGATAAAAGCACACTAGATGTCTGGTTGCATCTTCGGTCTGCTTCACATTGTGTCATCTAGGAGTGCAATTCAGGTGGATTGGAGGCTCAACTTGGGCTTAATCCAAGGTATAAATCTTCAACCCAACCCGACCATCAACCCGAGCCCAATTCATTCTTAGTTTTTTAAGCCCGGGTTGAATTCGGACTGAAATTTTGAGTTGAATTCATGCTTCCAGCTCTGCTTGCTATTTCGGATTGAGGTTGTCAAATTGATGTAACTGATGTTATGTTTGGTGGCATCGAATTGACACCTTGGACTTGTTGGAAAAAATTTAATATAAATTTTAAACCAAACTAATTTCAGTCTCCAATCCAAGACACTGGTTTGCTGCTCCCAAACATAACATTAATATTTTTGAAGGATACGAAACCGACACAAGTTTTTATTTTACAGTATATGATACATTACAAATATAGCTGGTTCATTGTTCGGTTATGTAAGTTGGGTTCGTTTGGTTTTATAATTTGTAGTGGACTCAGTTTGGGCTTGAGTTATTCGGAATGGGCTCGGTTCACACTAACCCGACTACCTGAGTCTAGCCTGAAAAGAAATCAGGTTAGTTACTTTTTAACCCAAGCCCGAACTGAATTCCACTTTATATAGATCAGGCCTGAAATGTTTTGGACTGGGCTCGAGTCGGCCTGGGTTTGGCCCGCCCAATTGCTCCCTTAGTCATCAAAGACTCTAAAGGTCCGTATTTCTGATCAGCAAGGATTTGAAGCATTCCCTTTGCACTGGGATTAACATTGTCAATGAAATCATTTGTTGTGACAATGATTTTCATTGTAGTCTATGAAAAATAAAATTTGTCTATTTCAAATATATGTATCCTACTTCACAATGGTTAGAGAGTTTGAAGTTAGTGGAGTTGGACAGCGTATCTAAGATTAGGAGTGGGGACATTTAAGACCTGACCTCTTATCACTCGAACAACACCGTCACACCTCCGTCATTTGCCATTATATGCCTTCAAATATATGACATATGTTCTCAAAAGCCTACACAGTTGCTCTTTTTTACTCGGACTTGGATATATAAATTAATGAAATAATTTTTGCACCAACTATTTGCAGTGAATTGCTACACCTATTATTTTTAATTGGTCATTTATGTAATAAATAAGAAAGTGGGTCTTCCACTTACTTGTATTTAACATAAATAACCAATAAAAAATTATTCAATTAAACAATTCACTACAAGCATTCGATGTGAATATCACTGCTCATAAATTAAAGACAAAAACAATTACTATGAGACTCCTATTGTTTTTGCAAATTTCCAGCAAAATTTAATTACTTTATTTTTCTTTCCCTTTTTGAGTTCAAGTTCAGCCTGACCAATTGTTTAATTTGATAGAGATTTGAGTGCAATTTAATCACAATAATTGGTCCCATTGTGAAAAGGGGGTGGCAAATTTTGGTTTTATCGACAGAGATTGATCCTTTTAGGGTTTTGACAAAACAAAACGTGTATAGATTCCATATTGGGGGGAGGTTTCCAAGGTCATGCCCTAGAACTCTGGTCCTTGGCACCTACATTTAATTTCATTTTCTTTTCACCTTTGTTAGTGCCTTTGGTCAGCAGTCCTAGTAATTATTATAGTTACCTATATGAAATATACTAATATGTACTAGTAACATTTTGTCCATTAAACAATGGTAACTTTAAATCAAATAATTCATAAGAAAAGGGTTTGGTATGGGTCAGCAAAAAGAATTCACACACCACATGGTTTTGGCCCTAAAATCAGGAAATGATGTTTAACTGTCGGTAATCTAATTAGTTCCCTCTAAACCATGTGCTAGGTTTGCTTATATTAGATGCTTACACAAAACCCTAGCACACACACAAACACAAACACACACTGTTTTGGCTGTGAGCTAGATAGAGTCTACAAGAAGCAATTTGTGACCAGCTTAGACATGAGCACTGGTCAGTCTTTATTGCACCATGTTACTAATCTTAATTGCACAGACAATGCCTTAATCCAAAATTTAGAAACTAACTGAATTATTTATAATTATCTCAGACGAGTTAAGGGTTCAATTTGTTTTCATTTCTTTAGTAAATGAGTCTAGCTCGAATAGTAAACTCAGTTTAATAAATGAATCGATCCTATAATAATCTTGATTCACGTGGTAAAATTTACGTTGTGAATAACTAGATTAAGATTCAAGAACATGATTTACTTGTTAGGCTTGCTAGAACAACTTAATTATTTTACCTATAAGAGAGTAAAAAACTTTCATTTTCCAAAGAATTTTTGGCATCAAACTTGAAATTGTTTAATTCCAGAGGGTTTTCTATCAAATTTAACTGTCATTCAAAGATGTGGCCCAATTTTCAAAAGCAAAAACCATTCATATCACTGACTATGGCAATGAAAACAATGCAAAACCACATGGTGTGTATCTGCTTACTAGTGTGAGCAAACTAACAATGGAGTATTCAAAATTATAATGAAAGAAAACAGAGAGCACAGTGAGAGAACCCCGAGGTGAAGACGGTGGAGGTGTTGTGAGTGATTCCATATTTTTAATCAAATTTCCTCTTTCTGTGTGTCCTCTTTTCTTGCTTCACTACAAAGCAAGTAGAATACCATTAGTTTAATTTCACCAGAAGCAGTAACAGAGAAGAGTGCAAGAAAAGAACCAAGAGATAGACACACACACATACACACAGAATGCAAAACCAAGGAGACTGGTTTGGAATTTGAGGCCAATGCAAATGCCGATGCCGAGGCAATCCTTCAACACCCAAAGCCACCACTATCTCCACCACCACTCTCTCATTTTCCTAGTCATTATACTCCTTGTTGTATCACTTTCTACTTCTGCAGCAAACAATGAAGTCATTACACTGCTTTCATGGCTTCAAACCTCTCCTTCACCACAACCTGCAGCTTTCTCAAACTGGAACCCTTCAGACCCCACTCCTTGTGACTGGTCATTCATCACTTGTTCTCCCAAAAACTTTGTTACCCAAATTGATATACAGTTCACTCACTTAGCTCTTCCTTTCCCTTCCAATCTCTCCTCGTTTCCTTTCCTCCAAACACTCATTATTTCCGGAGCTAATCTCACAGGAACAATCCCTCCTGACATTGGAGGCTGTGATTCTCTTAGAGTCCTTGATGTCAGTTCAAACAGTCTTGTGGGTACTATTCCAACAAGCATTGGTAAGCTCTTGAACCTCCAGGACTTGATATTGAACTCCAATCAGCTCACTGGGAAGATCCCAATAGAGCTCGGCAATTGTGTTGACCTCAAGAATCTCCTACTGTTTGATAATCAGCTTAGTGGGGATCTTCCAGTTGAACTAGGAAGATGCTCGAATTTGGAAGCTATACGAGCCGGTGGGAACAAAGAAATTTCTGGGAAGATCCCAGCTGAGCTAGGAAACTGCTTCAACCTGAAGGTGCTAGGTCTGGCAGATACTAAAATTTCTGGTTCTTTACCGGCTTCATTGGGTAAACTAAGCAAGCTTCAAACATTGTCAGTCTATACTACAATGCTTTCTGGTGAAATACCGCCAGATTTGGGCAACTGTTCAGACCTCGTCGACTTGTATTTGTACGAAAATAGCCTCTCAGGTCCGCTTCCACCGGAGTTAGGCAAGCTTCAGAAGCTAGAGAAGATGTTACTTTGGCAGAACAATCTTGTGGGGCCTATTCCAGAACAAGTTGGGAACTGCAGAAGCCTAAAGATTATTGATCTTTCTCTGAATTTCTTATCAGGTTCCATACCTCAGTCACTTGGGAACCTCTCAATGCTTGTAGAGTTGATGATTAGTAACAATAATATCTCTGGCTCGATCCCATCTGTTCTTTCCAATGCTTCAAGCCTATTGCAGTTGCAGCTTGATACTAATCACATATCAGGTTTGATTCCTCCAGAGCTTGGGATGTTGACTGAGTTAATAGTTTTCTTTGCCTGGCAGAACAAACTCGAGGGAAGCATTCCTTCATCTTTGGCAGGCTGCAGAAGCCTCGAAGCTCTAGATTTGTCGCACAATTTGCTCACCGGCAGTTTGCCTCCTAGCCTGTTTCAGCTTCAAAATCTGACAAAGCTTCTCCTGATTTCCAATGACATCTCAGGTTTGATCCCACCGGAGATTGGTAACTGCAGCTCTCTCATTCGGCTCAGGCTGGTTGATAATAGAATCAGTGGAGAGATTCCTAAAGAAGTTGGGCATCTCAGTAGCCTCAGTTTTCTTGATCTCTCTGAGAATCGCTTAACTGGTTCAGTACCGGATGAGATTGCCAATTGCACAAATTTACAGATGCTGAACCTAAGCAACAACACCCTTGGAGGCACTTTGCCTAGTTCTCTGTCATCTCTCAATAGGCTTCAGGTGTTGGATGTTTCCATTAACCGGTTTGAGGGTCAGATTCCAGGAGGTTTTGGTCATCTTAATGCTCTTGATAGGCTCATTCTAAGCAGAAACACTCTCTCAGGATCAATTCCTTCGTCGCTTGGCCTCTGTTCAAGTCTTCAGCTGCTTGATCTTAGTAGCAATGCTCTCTCTGGCGCAATTCCAGTGGAACTGTTTAAAATTGAAGGCCTTGATATTTGTTTGAATTTGAGTTGGAATGCATTAACAGGTGTAATCCCACCCCAAATTTCTGCTCTTAACAAGCTGTCCACACTAGACCTCTCTCACAACAAGCTTGAAGGTGATTTGATGGTTCTTTCCAGACTCGAGAACCTAGTGTCCCTCAACATCTCATACAACAACTTCACTGGCTATCTTCCTGACAACCAGCTGTTCCGACAGCTCTCAGCAACAGAGTTAGAGGGAAACCAAGGCTTGTGTTCTTCAGGTCTTGATTCATGCATCTTGAGTAATGCTGCAGCAACTGGAATGTCGAAAGACAATGATTTTAGGCAGTCAAGCGGGCTTAAGCTTGCCATTGCCTTACTCACCATTGTGGCTGTGGTATTGACAGTTCTTGGAATAGTGGCAGTTTTTCGCGTGAAAAGAATGAGTGGTGTTGATAATGATTCTGAAATGGGTGGAGGGGACTCATTTCCTTGGCAATTTACTCCATTCCAAAAGCTGAATTTCTCGGTTGAGCAAGTGCTGAGATGCCTAGTGGAAGCTAATGTGATCGGCAAGGGATGTTCAGGGATAGTTTATCGTGCAGAACTTGAAAATGGGGAAGTCATTGCAGTGAAGAAGCTGTGGCCTACAACAGTGGCTGCTGGATACAACTGTCCTAATGCCCAGTTTGGAGTTAATGGAGGGGTTCGCGATTCTTTCTCAACAGAGGTAAAAACCCTTGGCTCAATCCGTCACAAGAACATTGTTCGGTTCTTGGGATGTTGTTGGAACCAAAACACCAGATTGCTTATGTACGATTACATGCCTAACGGAAGCTTAGGCAGTCTTCTTCATGAAAGTAGCGGTAGCTGCTTGGAATGGGACTTGAGGTATCGGATTGTGTTAGGTTCAGCTCAAGGTTTGGCCTATTTACACCATGATTGTGTTCCTCCCATTGTTCATAGGGACATAAAGGCCAACAACATCCTCATTGGTCTTGAATTTGAGCCCTACATTGCTGATTTTGGGCTTGCCAAGCTTGTTGATGATAAAGACTACGCAAGATCTTCCAACACAGTTGCTGGTTCCTATGGTTACATTGCTCCAGGTTAGTTCAACTTTCTTAAAAGTTATACACCTTATTAGTGTTCTTAGATGAAATTTCAAAATTTTCAAATTAGTACTATAGTTTTCCTAGTAGTTCAAAAAAGTCCAACAATATCCAACTATTTTAGCACATATTAAACAAACAATTCTTGAGTTACTAGTCCTAGAAGGATTGGTTGATCCTAATTTGTCACAATGGAAACATTCATTTTAACAATTTCAAAATTTTCAAATTAGTACTAAACTTTTCCTAGTAGTTCAAAAAAGCAACACACATTAAACAAACAATTCTTGAGTTACTAGTCCTAGAAGGCTTGGCCAATCCTAATGTGTCACAATGGTAACACTCATTTCAACAATGTCATCTTGCTTGTTCAATACAGAATATGGATACATGATGAAGATCACGGAGAAGAGCGACGTTTACAGCTACGGTGTAGTTGTTTTGGAAGTGTTAACGGGGAAGCAACCGATTGATCCAACCATACCAGAAGGGCTACACATTGTAGACTGGGTGAGGCAGAGGAGAGGTGGGATTGAGGTGTTAGACTCGAGCTTATGTTCCCGTCCTGAGTCTGAAATCGAGGAGATGATGCAGACCTTGGGAGTGGCTTTGCTTTGTGTCAACCCTTCGCCCGAGGACAGGCCTACCATGAAGGATGTGGCTGCAATGCTGATGGAAATAAGGCAGGACAGAGAGGAAGGTGTGAAAGTTGACATGCTCCTCAAAGGACAAGATAATAAGCATTCTGGTGGAGGAGGTTCATCAACAACAATGCAGAGCTTGTACTCTCACAGCAATAATACAAGCTTTTCTGCATCATCACTCCTATACTCTTCTTCATCTAATGCAAGACTTGCTTTTAATATAGATTGAGATTTGCTTTCTTGTTAGACTTAGTTCATTAGTTGTGTGTGTCTAAAATAGACATTTATGTTTCCTCAACCCCCTTTCTAGTTCTTTAACTTTGGTTTTTGGTGTAAAACAAAAAAAGAAATTCGAATATTATAATTTGAAGATGAACAGATCAAACAAGGTATTCCTATGGCAGATGCAATTGAAATGGTTTATTTTATCATAGCGTTTGTTACATGTATCTATCAAATGTTTAATTTTATTGGCAAAAAACACTTGCACCCATTTGTTGCTACATTCCCATACTCTCAAAATACACAATTTTGAATCCCCCACTTACAACTTCATGTCAACTCAGTTATCTCATGTTACAACTTTTACTTTTGTTATGATCGTGTATCTTCTTTAATAATTACAGAACTTCTTTTTACAACAGTTTTCTAAGCAATCTTGGTGCTCTGTATTCAACTATCTTTAGGATCAAATAATATCATAATCCCACATTTTCATATGTTTATATGGTTCAGCAACAATCATTAGAATTCTAAAAGAACGCAATGAATGGGGTCTGATTGAAAAGACTAGGAAAAAAAAAAAACGATTTTTCGAGCAAAAAAATAGAAAATTAAAGAAAATACCAGCTTTTAGGCCCACCAAGGACTACGTTTGTCATTTATCTAGTTGGCCCAAAGAGGCCAATTATTTTACAGTTTAAGGCTGTTTGGAGTTTTAAGGTCCACCAATACACCAATTACTATATGTGTCATTTATCTAGTTGGCACAAAGAGGCCCATTATTTTACAGTTTTAGGCTGTTTGGCCCATGGGAATCTACAACCTATTTTTTCGTATTGGTTTTACCCAGAAACAAAACCTTTGTCGATGAGATAGTGAAATACCAAAATAAACCCTATTGGATTTAATCTAAAGAGATAGTGACATACGAAATTAAATAACTTGAGGGGTTCGAACCCTCTAAGCATGATCATAAGAACAAAACATAAATGGATCATATCATCTGGTACAATTTTAAATTAAAAAGCAACAATTAGCCCAACTTGGATTCCTCAAATCACAAGAAAATGACTGAATGAAACTGACAAAACAAAAAACAAAAAAACAAAATCATTGAACTGATAAATTTTAGCATATATATATATATATATATGGGACAACACTTAATATTAATTTTTGGTGTTCATCGAGCGCTTGACAGTCTCAGCATTTTCTTTAACAGCCTCCTTTGCTCCCTCAGTATTTCCCGCCACATTCTCTTTGATCTTCTGTGTGGCATCCTTCATCGAACCCCATGCATCTTGAGCCGTCTGCTTCGCTTTATTTGCTAGATCCTGTGCAGATTCAGATGCCTTTCCGGCCACATCTCTCGATGTTTGGCTCACCTTAAAACACAGATATAAGCTCAAATATTAAAAAGCCATACATTATATATAAATTATAAGAAAGAATTGGCAGATCATGAAATTTGGTAATAATAGATGGAGTAGATTTCTGACATCTTGTGCGCTAGAGGCAGCCTTGTTTTTCATGTCTTGGCCAACCCTAATTGCTTCATTGGCGCCTTGCTTTGCTGCGCCCGAAGCATTGTCACATGCAGCTGTGGCCTCATGCCTTGAACTTGCCTATATATTAATGCACAAACAGTGAGAATACTAGTATAAAATGTGTGTGTATATATATATATATATATTGCTCTCATTCCCTTCCTCATGCATCATCCTTCTTGCACAGTGTTGAAGTAAGAAATTTAGACAGTAATAAGAAAATAAGAAGTATTTTGAACTAAAATGATAACTTATTAGATATTTGATTGATCATATATCTAAGTTCTCATTACATTTACCATCGTCCTCCACAAGTTTTCATTTTCATGTGTGTCAAAAGTTCAGTTTGGTTAGACTGAAACCGAAATTAACATAATTTAGTTAACTTGAAAATTTTGCAAGAAAATTATAGAAAATTACCATTTTGTAATTTGATTAGCATGAAACTTATCATAAAAGAAAGAATAATATTAAGTGGTTATGAAAAGTGATTTTCTCTCAAAATTTTCCTTTTATTTTACTAAAAAAACCTAAAACAAAATAAAATAATATTGCAAAGCAAGGAAACTAGAAAAAGTGACGTACTTCAGATAATAAACTAAAAAAGATCGAGATGCAAATGTAGATATTTGAATTTAAAGAACCTTTGACAATGTATATATCAAACTGTCACAAAATACATTGCAATTCACTGTAAGCACTACAAATTTATATATATATATATATATAGATATAGATATATAGATGTATGATGATTGAAATTGACCTGGAAAGGTCGGGGAGCAACACTAACAAAGACCCTGGAGCTCCATGGGCTACGTACTACTATCGCTCTGGCGTGTGAAATTTTGGAAAGAGCCATGCTTGCCATTTTTCTCTGTTTGTTAATTTGTGAAGTGTGAGTGTGTATTTTAATTAATTGTCTTGACTATTCAGGTGATATATATAAGAAGGGAAGGAGTGCAACTGAATTGGGACATCGTGGCCTTCATTTTAGGTGTTAGTGAAGAGTGTGCCGATTTTCCCTCTTTTATATGGCAATAAACTAACTACTTTTATGTGATCAAGATGACCCAGTATTTGAGGGTCGGTTTTCTGTTTGTTTCCCGAGAATCAAGTTTCATCTTCATGATCGGTTGACTACATTATGATATGAGCATCCTAAGTAGCATAAATAACAAAATTAAGTTACAAATAATAAAAATGAGAATAGTAAAAATGAGAGCGAGAGCGTGTATGGTGTGTGAGCAACATCTTGATGAGTTGATTACCATAAGTGAAAGCATGCTTGGAGCGTGAGAGCGACATCTTGGAGAGTTGACCACCATAAGTTATGTGCATCCTAAATCACATAAAGTTGGAGCGCAAAAATGACAATTAAATTACAAATAGTAAAAACGGGAGTGAGACCGCGTGCATAGCGCGAGAACGACACCTTGATGAATTAAATACCATAAGTTACGTGCATCCTAAGTCACATAAAGTAGAAACGCGTTCGGAGCGTGAGAACGATACCCTAATGAGTTGACTATCATAAGTTATGTGCATCCTAAGTCACGTAAAGCGATAGTATGAAAATGACAAAATTAAGTCACAAATAGTAAAAACGGGAGCGAAACTACGCACAGAACATGAGAGCAAAAATGTGCTCAGAACATTAGAACGACACCATTAAGAAGATTGTGCGACTTAGTGTGAATCATGCCATTGGCTGCAATATGCAATGTGCTTCAAGATTCAAAAGTATATATATAAAGGAAAATTGACAAGGCCTAATTTTTTTTTAATATTTCCATCATATTATTTTAGATGATGAAAAATAATTTGATACTTTTTTTTAAAAAAAAATTATTTAATTTTGTCTCGACAGATAACGCGCACACGTTTCGTTTATATAAAATTTTCAACCTTTCACGTGCATAAAAAATTTGAACAAAAACTGCAGTTTCTGGACTGATTTATTGTTTCTCATTCTTACATTTTGTATCTATTAGAAGTTTCCACAATGCAATTTGCAAATAACAACAAACTTCACCAAAACGAAAATTCAGTTTTCTGATCTTGTCATGAGCCAAAGCCAAAGCCAATGAGTCAATAATATAAAAAATTCAAGCCAAAATAATTTGATTTGCAGTTATATATATATAGATATATATATCTCAAAAAAAGAAAAAAGAAAATAAATTAAATGAAACCATAAAGCATCTCCATTTAATTTACGATAATTTTAACATTATTCTTTTAAGGGTTACGATTCTTACAACTCAAAGCCAGATAAAGAAACAGAAAGATTAGAGCAGAGTTGTAGTCTTAAGGCAAGACCTAACAAGGCATTATTAAGGGTTACAACAGCAAGAAAAAGGCGACCCCCTAAATCCCAAACACACTCCTCCCTTAGGAAACCCTTTCTGGATGCATTGGTTATTGCAGTCTCCTGGATTTTTTGGACAATCCCCTATGCACGCTGGCTCCACTATGCCTTCTCTAACAGCTAGCCCTGCAATTTAATTAACATACATTATGTGAAATATATATATATATATATATAAATGAAAAATACAATAAATTAATCCCAGTGGAATAAAATAAAATACCCACCATTATATCTCCGTAATTATTGACTTTCTTTAAAAATTATAGTAATTTTTTTATCACAAAAAACTATAATAATTGTTCAATTTTGAAATATATATATATATATATATTATTTACTAATATGCACTAAAATGCTCCAGTACTAAATATTACTTATATTTTTTTGAACTTTGGTCACCTAGAATATCCGCCCATAATTTCCATCAGATTTTCCATCAAGATTATATTGTAATGTACAATAAACATGTTTCTTAGGTTATGTTTTGCTTGGATTATTGACAATGATTTTTTTTTTTTTTTTTTAAACATAGGTGATTATTCTTTAATTGATTAGGATATATAAGTAACTTGGTGAAAAAACATGTTTGGTTAGGAAATAAAAGACTTTTCGGGTTTTCATTATCAAATATGCATCCAATCCAAACCGAATCGACCTAATGTTGTGATTTGGAATTGAAAGAAATTTGCTGATTCTTGCTCCCAAAGATAACTTAAGACTAATTACAATTCAAATTTAACCAATTCATTATTTAAACAATTACAAAATAATAAGTTTCATTTGATGAAACAAACAAGTCTTTTTAAAGCAAAAACATTTTATCACTAAAGCTTCGTTTGGTTAGAAGGATGGAAAAATAGATCGAAGAGACAAGGAAGGGATGGATGAAGAAGAATCCCTAGGGAGGAAAAAATGTCTCCCTATTTTTTGTTTGGTTGAATGTATAATAGAACTGATGGATAAAGTAATTTCTTTTATTTATTTATTTATTTTTTGTGTAGTTGGAAGTAAGAGAAAAATAATTTATATATATTTACCAGTATCCCTTATTGTATAAAATAATAAAAGGTCAACATCCATTTGAAATATTTTTAAAAAGTTAAAATTGAAAATTGTATATGTATAGGTAATTTCTCTCCTCTCTATCTTTCCCTAAAATTGGAAAGATAGAAAAACACAAAGGAGGAGGAATACGTCATCCCTCCTTTCCTCCCTCTCCTCCATTCCTTTCTACCAAACACAAAAAGTTTTATCCATTCATTCCTCCTCAATTCTTCTCTCCAACTAAACATAACCATAAAAGTGAGTTAACCAAGTTAAATTAATTCAAAACAAGCATAGTGTTAACAATATATATTTATTATATGTATTATAAGTTGAAATAAGAATTGACCTGAACTCAGAAGCAAAAAAGTGCACAGAATTGCCACTAAGAATCCAACGCTTTGGGACCTACTGTCTTTCGCCATCCTTTGTGCTTTTGCTTTACGATTTTATTGTTTATGATTTGAATCGGATGTTAAAGTTGTTATAGATGGGGTGTTTAATGGCGAATCTTGTCCAGTGAAAATTGCGTCTATTTGTTTTGATATTGTACGAGATCTTCGAAGGTTTTCTTCTGCTACCTTGTCTCATGTTCAGCGCCATGATAATAGGGTGGCTCATGCTTTAGCTACTCTTTCACGTCCTGGGCTTAGATCGGATCAATATTTGCCTGCTCTTCCTCCTTCCATTGTTCATTTTGCTCTGGAGGATGTGGAGTGTTAGTTGTGTGGTTTAGGTTTTCTTTTGTCTTATTGTCTTTGCCGGGAATAAAAAAAAAAGAGATTTTCCATTGATGATTAAATTACGCTACAAGAAACCATTTTTCCTTATTTTTACCCAACAAAAACTGCACTTTGTTCTAACTAGTAAGAAAAAACAGTGGGAAAAATTACAAGCAAATTTCCCTAGTGAGTTTGATAAAAAAAAACAACATTAACCTTCGTCTTTCGAGCACTATAATTTCCAACTTATCCATCAAATTCATCTTCAGCCTGAATTTTGAAGAGCTTGAAACGGCTATCTGCAAGGCGTAGAGAATTGATGACTTCCTTGAATTCAGCCCATGTAAAAGCCCGGTAGAGAGAGGGTGTGGCGGCCGTGACCAACTCCGGTAGTGGAGCAATTTTCGCATTGAGTGGAGGCCCACCAAAATAGGCCATGGACATTCTAGACTTGTCTGAAATATTGGACACCACTTTATGTTTTACGCTCACAAACCTTCCATTTGTCATAACCTTCACAGTGCACAAAAATGTAATATTAATGGTCAAATTAATTGGCATAGTTGGTTATGTTATGCTGTGTCGTGTGTGCCTTTAAATAAATGTTTCAAAAACTTACTCTTAATAAGTGTTACAAGTAAAGAGCAGCTAGTTTATAAGTATTAATTTTTTAATGGATTTAAGGCTTTTGAATCACAAGCATATTTCACATTCAATTTTATTTTTCTCTTAATAAAGAAAAACAACTTGGCAGTGCTTTGTTTGACTGTCGAGAAATATTCACAAAGAAAAAAATATTCTCTTCATCTCGTAATAAGTATTGTGTTTAAGGACTGTGTCAGTTCAATTTGTTAGAATCACAATTTTTTAAAAATAATATTTTTATGAAATGAAGGGAGTATTTGCATAAGAAATCATAGTAATGTAATGGCGCTGAAAGGATACGGACAAGCTGACCAAACAAAGCCGTTTCTCATGCATTACAGATAGGCGAGTGGGACCCTTATGTGATCATCGGCCCAATGCCCAGAATCTGATGTTGCAGTGGCAGTGATTCCCCAATTCAATTCAGTTTCAGTTCCAGTTTCAACCAGTCAATTCGACCTTTTCAAGATTGTGATGATTATTTGTGAATGTGTGTGTCTACTGTGTGAGAGAGGAAGAAATGAAGTGTGTGTGTGTGAGAGAGAGAAACTGATAAAGGGTTCACCTGTAACACGTCACCCACATTAACGCAGAATCCAGCTGGGTCAGGAGAGATTGGGACCCACACACCACCCTCCACTGAGATCTGGAGGCCACCAACATCGTTGGATCTCAAGATGGTCAAGATCTGGGGGTCAGAGTGCTCTCCAAACCCAATCTTTTCGGAAAGTACTCCAAACCCAATCTTGTTGGTACTACTGTTATTGGCGGTGGTGTTCTGGTGGTGATGAGGTGGATTTTGATGATGATGTGGATGCATATAGGAGGGTGACGTGTCCTTGTCTTTGGAGCAGCTGTCATCTGTGAGGTGTAGAGGAGGATAGTGATTGAGCCTGAGGATTGAGTCGCTATCAACGTCCCTGATTAACCTGCTGAACACTGACGTGTCTAGGACCCACAAACCCTCTGCCATCAGATCCAAAATCTCACATGCCAAACCTCTAACTGCTTCTATGTAACCACACACTGCAAGGCTGTCATCGCACACAACCCAAACCCATACATGAGTTCAGTCTCTCTCTCTAGTCTCTGTCCATTCCAACTATGCATTACAATATTAAAAATAAATAAAAACAAAAACAATTCTTTTATTTTCTCTCTCTATAAATTTATATATTGATTTCTACTTCTTCCTTTTTTTTTTTTTTTTTAATATATATATTTGATTTGATTAGACCTTCTCGATTTACATATCTGACTTGTCATTCTGATTCTGATACTTATGGATGTGTATCAAATTTTCTACTCTCATTTTATTATATGTATATATATATATATATATTTAAAGTTTAAACGAAAAGTTATACGCAGAGCAGAAGGGCAACTCTATATATCAGTGGCTGTAGGGTGACGAAGTGTCCCAGCTGGTAGGTTATGCTACATCATTGTGTACCAGAAGCCAACCTTATTGGAGGAGACCCATGAATGTGACTTAACAGACCATCTTCGATGGTCCACGCCAGGCACGTGCTTAAGCGCGCTCTCTGGGGGTCCGAAATTACTGTACAACTTAGATACTTAATAAAACTATTAGTCAATATTTATTTTGTTTTAAGAATTTAGTTCAAACTTAAAACCACAGTAGTGAAAAAAATATAATAATAATAAAATAAAATAAAACCACCGTCCAAAATGTTAATCTAGTATATGGAGTGATTCTGTTTCTATAAAAGTTTCAAATTTTTTTATTTATTTATTAACCAACTTATTGTCTTCTGGCCAGTTAAGACATTTTAAGTCTAAATGAAATTTTTGAAAATTTAGCTCTGATACCAATTATTGAATGGAGTATCTAACTCAAAAGATTAACTTATTAGGTGGAGTAACTATTACCCTATATAAGTTCCAAATTTCCTTATTCATTAACCGATGTGAAACAAGTTTAACTATTTAACAATTTTTCATACGGTTCTTTGAGATCTAACTCGATCTAATATCAATTATTGTGATGCGAATATCCAACCCAAAAAAATTAACCAAGTAATCATTTCTATATATATTATCTCTCTCTCTCTCGCCTCATTGAACTTTCCAAATAAATAGACTCCAAGCCCAAAAATTGGCCATTATCTGATGTCTATTATTTTATGTAGTGAAGTTTATAGTGGATTACATCTTCTAACACTAGTGCGTGTGCGCTATATAATCGAGTCTGAGACACAATTTCTTAGGAGGTCTCATTGACAAGTCGAGTTGTGTGTACCATGTGTTTCTAAGGATGCTAATTGAAGAAAAGAAAGATATTTATACGAAAATAAAATTATAATATATGTATATATATATATATTTTTTTACAAAAAAACAAATAATAATAATAATAATGAAAAGGACACCTAACTTCTACTAACGGTTGACAATAAAACTTGAAGTTTATAAGCTTGCCTAATTTTGTGCCAAGCATGTTAACATCCAATAGATAGATGATGAATCCTAAAATGCTCCAACATGGAAAGGGACTCATGATCTATAAATTGCTGGCACAGTGTAAATTATTACAAATAATATAAAAAAACATAACTAATTAAGTAGTCTCTCAATTCCATCCATTTGAGGAAGGAGTATTTTAAGACAAAGGAGGTTTTAATTTACTTGTGTCCACATTTGGAAAATAAAATTAAAACACCACCCATCATTCTATTTTCTTATTATTATAATCATTATCATGAGAGAGAGAGAGAGAGAGAGATTAATTAACAAATTAAGCCTTGCTCATCAAATAGGCATGCGGTTTAATTGGTGCTTTAATTAATTAACGTCTACCACAACTAACTGCCAGATGGAAACTAAGAATCAATTGTTAACAAATTTCTTAAATTATTACTCCGTACATATGTGGGGTGATGGTTTATAAATACATTTTCTTAGAAATGGTCCACACACGCATATATACACACACACGTACACACACCAAA
>JAOTQH010000007.1:1817236-1830653 GCA_025631255.1 Cornus kousa | reverse complement strand
ACATTGCACTTCATTGGCATACATGGTATAATTGTGACTTGAATGACAATTGTGGTTATATTTGACGTTGTGGTTATAGATTATATCCCCAGTATTGTATGATCCCTATCTCTTGATTTCTATTCTATATGTGGATTCACGGGGGTCATAAGAGGTGTGTCTTAGACACTTCCTACAGAGCGTTTAGCTCACCCCATTATTTTAACATTTTTTAGGTTTGGGAAAAGAATGGGCGGACGACAGCATATCGTAAATTAAGATTGGACTATAACTCTTTATCTTGTTGTCTTTTGTATAGAAACATGATCATGCACTTTTTATAAAAATTAAGTATAACTTGTATAGTAATGTAATGGTAGAATTTGTGCAAATAAATATATTTTATGGATTGTTACTTAATTAAAGTGGTCCCCTGTTTGGATGAGATGGATGAACGGGACATTTTATATGTATGTGTTGATTTTGGGGATGTTATATATTATTGCATTGTACGTTGGGACAGGATAAATTAGTTTTGAGGCCGAGTGAGGCCATTGCATATTTTATGTATTTTAACAGGTTGTAGAGGAATATTTTCTGCGGAGGTCATGCCGATTTTTTTTTATTTTATTATTATTATTTTGGTGTCTTTTGTGTCGTTACAAAGATATCTGCTAGTTTCACGATTTTCTTTTCCATACTTTCGTAAGGTAGGTGTTATGATGTCCAAATAATGCAAATAATCCATAGTTCAAGTGTTTAACCCATAGTAATAAACCTTCATTTCCAAGTACATTTGTTAACCATAATTTACTATTCAGGGAAATTCAGAGCTTTCTTTGCCTCAATCCCAGCACCAATCATTGTAGCTCTTTATTGCCTTTTCTTCGCCTACGTGGGTATGTGTTACCAAATGAAGAAGTCCCTATTTTATTCTAATATTTCTTCTCAAATCATGAAGCAGTTCAAGTTCAATAATTTTTCTTTAATTTTGAATGAGTAGGTTCAGCAGGTCTCAGTTTCCTCCAGTTTTGCAATTTAAACAGCTTTAGAATAAAGTTCATCTTAGGCTTCTCGGTTTTCTTGGGCTTATCAATACCACAGTATTTCAACGAGTATATAGCAGTTAACGGTTATGGTCCTGTCCACACCGGACCAAGATGGGTATATGCAACTACCTCTGTCCTCTCCATATCCTTAAATCAGCTTCTTATTTCTCTATTAATTTGGTCCCATCTAAGGTTAGACTTCTTATTTGACAGTTCAATGACATGATCAATGTGCCTTTCTTGTCGGAAGCATTTGTCGCGCGCATGTTGGCAGTTTTCCTAAATGTCACACTGCATCGCAAAGACACTGCTACCAGGAAAGACCGGGGCATGCATTGGTGGGACAAGTTCTGGTCATTCAAGACGGATACAAGGAGCGAAGAGTTCTATTCCCTGCCCTTCAATCTCAATAAGTTTTTCCCATCAATGTGATTCTTGGGTTGTAGTTTTTGAGGCATTGTGATCCAAGTCATGAGCTAGCCGCCAAAAGCTCATTGTGGGTAATTTTACTTTGATATACTATATTTCTTCACCTCTTTTTCATTTTAGTCTTTAATACAAAAAACCATGTTTAGTATAGATGAATCTCTTGTTCTCACAGCATTATCTGGTGAGCAGTTTTATCTGATATTCCCCTTTTAATCCCTGTATGTGAAATTGGTGTGATGAAATGTAGTATGAGCATCATTTGTTTTTTCATTTTATACTAACCATGCCTGTGTTCTTTCTTTCCATCATTATTATTATTATTATTATTATTATTATTATTTTTAATTTTTTTCTCATTTTATACTAGTTACATTTTGCAACCTAGATATCCAATTCAAAAATTTTCCCATCAAGTTCAAATATACGAATTTGGTGTGGGCATAAATCGAAAATTACAAGAAAGATAAGGGATGTGGGAAAAAATTCACGTGCTGCCGCTCTTATGGAGCCGGACAATGTGAGATCAATGGAAGAATGGATGGAATTTGTTAGAAAACGTTGTTCTAAAGAGTCCAAAGTAAAAATAATCTCTTTAGCTCTGTGTTTCTTAGTTTATGTTTGAGTAATGTTACTAGTATGCTGCTGAAAAGCAGCATGAAGTCTATTTGGATTGCTATAAGTTTCATATATCAGCCCAGTGACCTTTAAAATAGACTATGAAGTCTACATGGGATGTTCATGAAGGCCAAGCACATGGCATAGTTGATTTTTGTTTCTTTTTCTTAGTTTATTTATTTATTTATTTAATAGGATAAGTGATAGCTGCATTCTTTGATTGACTGAGTTAGCCTCCACTTCAAATTAGAATCATTAGTAAACCTTAATTGGACTACTAAAATTCTATTTTTACCATAACACAAGGGGAAAATTGAGAGAGTACTTTTGGCAACACAATCCTCCCTAGATTACCAACATCACTCTGCTTCAACACTTTCTGTAGCAGAAATTTCAAGTTCTTCTCAGGTTTCCATCCCTATACATAAACAATCACAACAAGTAATATACCCTATAAATTATTAGCTCATTAAAAAAAAAAAAAAACACAAAAAAACTATGAATAGAGAAAAGAAGGTCATACCCTCCTTTGTCAGGCAATAAATTAAATCTTTGATTACTACTACAATAAGGACAATTAAGGGTGCAAAGAAGACACCTGTCTCCGGTCCACCATGGCTTGCCGCTGGTAGTTCTGTACTTGCATGGGTGGCTGATCCACCGGATAAGGCTGCGACGGCACATCCACCGGAGGCATCATTGCACCCCCAGTCGAAGCAGAAGGGTCAACCACTTGAGGCCAATACACCCAGTTGCCCTGATTAGCTTGGGCTGTAGTGTTGGTGCAATTGTCATGAGTACTGCCAACCCTTGCATGTTGATCTGCACTCTGATTCTGAGTCTGAAGTGGGTTTTGATTGTTCTGATGAGTGTGATGTCGGTGGTGTGCGAAAATTCGTTTCTGCCTAGCCATCCTCTTCTTTCTAGCCTCTTTAGTTGCAGAAGGACCCAATCTCACCAACTTCTCACCACTTCCTTGATAATTATACGGATATGGGTATTGATTACCATACCCTGCTACTGCTTGTGGATGAGGCTGAGCTGGGGAAAGATTGTTGCTCTCTTGATATGGATTGTATGTAGATGCCATAGAAATCTGTGTCGGAGGCCATGGCTGAGCAGAGTCCGTTATCTGATATTCTGTTGAAGCTGGAAAAGGATGAACATTCACTGTTTGATTCAATTGAGAGGTAGTTCCATTGTTGGAATAAGGATCACCCATGTACCCAACCATCGGAAAAACCTGTGGAGTGGTGACAACGGTGGCCGGATCAGCGATGTAAGGAGTCTGGGGCGGTGGCATCCATGGTGAGGGTGACAAACAAGCGCTGGGATCAGGAGGAACAGAATTGCAAGTGAGGTTAGGGTTAGAGGTAGGGCTAAGGCCAGGGTTTGGAAAAGGGTCTTCATACTGATAGGGAAAAGGGGTTGTGGGTTCTCCATTTCTCTTTTTATTGAGTTGGTATTGTTCTACCCACTCGAGAATGAGTTTGAGGAGTTGTTTTTGCCCTTCCTTGGAGGTTCCCAAACGCTTAGAGGCACACTCAATTGTGGAACGCCTGATCTTGATGGACCTCATATCTTCAGCTGAGATGTACTGTTTGTTTGACTTGAGCCACTCCAAAAACACAACTGCCAGTTCTTCTGAAGGTCGACCACCACCGTCCTCTTCAGCAACCCCTCCATTGTTGCTCTGGATCACAAATTGCTCATTATTTTCCGTCTGATACTGCTGTGTCGACTCTTCTTGTTGTGCACCTTCTTCTCCTGTAAATTCTTGAGGGTTATCAGTCTGTAAAAAGGTAGATGGGTCCCAGGCATCATCGCAATCAATCAGATCCATGTACTCGAAATTGTCTACCACGCCCATGCAATCGACATTTCCGATGGCATCCGTCGGTGGGATCACTTCCATGGAGGCTGTGGATGACAAGGCGGTTGGAGTTGCACCCACCTGATCATGGTGATTCTCTCTCTCCCCTTGGCGTTCTGTTTCTGACCTCAAGACCTCCCACGAAGCCGCCGAAGAAGACGATGCGGATGACGATGCCGACGATACCATTGTATTTGCTTTGGCCGGAGTAGAGGAAGAAGAGGAAGATGAAGACATGCATGGAAAATCGGGGAGCGGTGGGAAGTCATTGTAGAATATTGATCTCTCATTCACATCAAGCAGATCTTCGGGCTGTCTGTCAAGCGACCAGATCTCCGTCCCTCCAACACCCATTTCTCTCTCTTCCTCCATAGCATCAAACAAAGGAGTGTTTGCCAAATCATCAACACCCACCTTGTCTTCTAACTTGTTTTCAACACTTGCATGTACCCCTTCACCAAAAGATTCCTTGTCCATCTCTGGTTTTTCAAAAAAAAGGGTTGAAAGTTGAAACCCTTATGGGGTTTCTGTTGCTTGGAGATAGATTTAGAGAGAGAAAGAGAAAGATGGATCCTCTGTGTACGGATAAGGAAGAGTGTTGTTTCTGATTAAGGAAGCAAGATACAAAGGGCCCGCTCTTGCCTATCAAACCCTCAGGAGAGAAGCAACATAAAAAGCATCTGGACTCTATCAACAACAACACAAAAGCATTATATTCATATCTATAACCAGTAAAGAAAGCGACTTCTCTCCATTAATCAATAGTTTCCATATTACGATAAAAAATTTACACTTACAAAGATTTAGTTAATAATTTGATTAACAACATATCTTCACATACTATTATTGAACCACGAAAAAGCGTATAGATCGAAAAAGGGGTAAACAAAAAAACCCAACATCACAAAAGTTTCTAATCAGAACGGTGGTGACCATGGTGAAATAGTCTAAACCTAACCAGCACCATGACTGTTCTGGTTAGTTCTTACAAGTTCTATTCTCTTTAAAAACTTTAGTTCAGAAGATAAGTTCAAATATTTTTTGGAGTTATGTTACTAACTAAGAGAGAGAAAGTTGTAGGGTGTGTAAAGGTATGAAAACAACCAAAACAAAACCTCGTGCCGCTACTTTCTCCACCTCTCCTGATTCTGCGTGAATGGCCATACGCTCTCACCTGAATGGTGCTACCAAGCGGTGCAACAGAGAAATGTCGTATATAGTTGCTCATTTCTCGCTCTAAAAGTATAATACACTATAATAATACTACTGTGAGATAAAAATTGAACCCACTCATCCTTTGTTCATACGGTCTGTCTGCATTCGTGGATGAAACGGCTGTGATTTTTTTTAATGCTACGTGTCTCTGATACAATTCTCTCTCATTTGCCAATAACGTAATCGTGCTCGTCCGTTTCAATATATATTTTGTCATTATCTCCGAATAATACATCATTCACCCGTATAGAGAAGAAAGGTGTGAAAGACCACTCTAGATGTGACACATAGATACAATGTAGGTAGTGTTTGGATATGGATAAATTGTTGGATAAAAAACATCACATTTTTAAAAGAGATATATATATTTAGTAAATGTATTGTTTTGAAAATCTTTTAATTGCTAACATATTTAAAATTGAGATTTTTATTCCACTCACTCTCGAAGTTAAACTCCTATCTTTTTATATATCTAAGCATTTCCTCCCATAAAATCTCCTTTGATAGGATCTCCTCCCTAATTTACACTTTAAAAATCTCCACATAAATAATATTAGATATTTACAAATTCTAAAAATCTCAATGTTTTAGAATTTTTTAACCCTTCATAATTATTCTAGAATTTCACTAGTCACACATATGTCATTATGTACCTCGTCATTATGTTCATCAATTATTAAAGTTGATAAGATTAAACTTTGTGATAGTAACAAAAATTTACAACTCAAAAATTGGAAATAAATATATAATTCATATAGCTTCCAACTCAACAAATGGACATAAATATATATATAATCATACATTACCTTCTCTTCCTCCACCTCTCCATTCAACTTATTCACCACCACAAACTCATATTTTCTTTGAAGTCCTATTCCTTCCAAAATCTCCCCAAACATTACCTAGTCTATCTGGAGGTCCATTGCCACCCAGAGAAACGTGATTGGCTATTGAAGCTTTAATATGCGTACACAAGAACGGTATTGCTGTTTTGCCCTATACATTACCTAGTCCACCATCTGGAGGTCCATTGCCACCCAGAGAAACGTGATTGGCTATTGAAGCTTTAATGTGTACACGAGAACGGTATTGCTGTTTTGCCCTACGTTTATATGGTGGGCCTTCACGTGGCTATGCCCCATGGAGGGACTTCCCTAAGTTTACATTGTGGGCCTTCACGTGGCTATGGCCCACGGAGGGACTTTGTATCTAATGTAACCGTCACCAACAACATGAATGCTACTACTATGTAGTACGAGTACTATAAATACGGTATATATTTACAGATATACTCACATTTTGTAGATACATAAATTCTCGAAACGAGACAATAGCCCACCCATTCCACCGTCAGCTGTAGTTTCTTAAAACTTTCCCACATTCCAAAATAAATAGTGGTGAGTAAAAGAGGAACAAAAACGAAGGGCCCACTTTCTTCCGAGTAGATAATTCTAACCATATACCATTTAAATTTAATAGTTGAGAGGGTTACTATATAAAAATTTTAAATAAAAACTATTCTAATTAAATAAAGGAAACTAACAAATTATATAAAACTCAATAGAAGTGTTCATTTGATTCATCCCATCTAACAAATTATGTTAATAGTTTGGGTGTGTCTAAGCTGAATCAATCTAATTCATGGTCACTCTAAGATTTATGCTTTGTTCGATTGCAAGGAAAAAATATTGGGCGGAAGAGAGAGATTAAGCTATGATTGAGACAACTCTAGAGAATAGATTATATCCTATCATTTTTTTTTTTCTCCGTTGGATGGAAGATAAGATAAAAGGCTGACAGTTTATTGTGTTCGTTAGGAGAAAAATGAATAGATAGTTTTAATTTATGTTTACCATTGTACCATCACTATCTATAATATTATAATTTATGAAGGATAGTATTATAATTTAAAGCTTTAATAATAGTCCACTTGTCTTCCCTTCTCTCTTTCATTCATAGGATATGAAAATTTGTAAAAATGATGACTCGTTCATCCTATTATCCCTCTCTCATTGTCCCCTCTTTATTGAATGAATGAAATTTGTTCATTTCTTTTTATCTTCCCCTTACCTCACTTCCTTCATTTTTATCAAACGAAGAATTAATGTTTCAAAACTAATATTCTTAAGAACTTGTTACGTTATCTTTTTATAACTAAAATGTTTCTCAATTATTTAAAAAATTATAAAAATTATTGTGGAGACTTATGTGAGCGGGTGTGAGACACTGGGCAAGTTAGAGGTTTCACAATCCCACATAGTCTGGGAAAGTGAAAATGAAGTGCTTATATGTACTAGTTCCATATCCAAATAGTATAAGTTAGGCATTTTGGGATAAAAATCTAAGAACAAAACTGTGAACTTTGGTCCAAAATAAACAATATCATACCATATCGTGGAATGGGTTATTACAAATGGTATTAGAACCGGAGCCTAGCCGAAAGTGTAGTTAACAAGGATGTTGGGCCCCTTATGGGGTGATTGTGATGACCTATGTGGTCGGGTGTGAGACATTGGGTGAGCTACCACGATAGGTGGGCTACAGGCTGCACAATCTCACATCGCCTAGGAAATGTGAAGGTGAAATGCTTATATGTACTAGTATTATCTTTTGAAGTGAAAATCAAATAATAAAATCGTGCGGATTCGGACCTAAAGCAAATAATACCATATTATGTGGTGGAGTGAGCTATTACAACTCATATGCTCTTCCTTTTAAGTTTTAACCAAATAAAATAAGGTGTCACATTGTCAATCCTTTCTATTATTTCTTACATTAAACCAAACAAAAAGTAAATGAGACACCATTTCTCTAGGGGTGGCAATTCTGGTTTGCGTGTCATAATCATGTCGTGTCGATCTAGGAGTACAACACTAAACATGTCAACTCGAACACGACACGATTAATAATCGTGTCACATATCCTAAACCCGAACACGACATGTTTATTAAATAAGTGACACGACACGACACGTGTAACCCGTTTAATAAACGAGTCATGTTAGACACACCAAATACGACCTATTTAACATGTTTACCCGTTTAATCTGTTTACTCACTTAACCTGTTTAATGTGGCCAAAGATTAAAATACTAACAAACAAATAAGGTGTAACAAGAAAATAAATCCGGGTGAGTTCACTGAGTTGTAGAAGAATCAGGTGCAACAAGAAGATAGATCGATGATAGAGACGGAGGACTGGAGGCTGGACTGAAGATAGATCGATAATAGAGACCGATGGACTGAAGTGAAGATAGATCCATGATAAAGATCGATGATAAAGATGATTTTTCTCTCAGAGGGAAAAATTGAGGATTTGAGAGACAAAGGGAGTTGTTTGAAGAGGAAAGAGGAGAGATAGACTGAAGAGATAAGAGAGAAAATATATGAGGGCTGAGACGCTACCGCTGCGTACTAATGACTAAATGCATATAATGATATACATAATAAGGTTTCTTATGTATACTATGAAATGACAAAAATATCCCCTACTAATCAGGTCAAAATAGTTAACGGGTTATACGGATTCATGGGTCACACATTTCATTAAAAGGGTCAAAACGGGTTGAGCCCTAAAACCCGAACACGATATGTTTAACTTAACGGGTTAATCGTGTCAACCCATTTACAACACGAACCCGTTTATAGTAAACCCATTACCTATTTAACTCGTGTCGTGTCGAACTTTGCCACCCCTACATTTCTTCCCTAAAGACGCATCATCCATTCCCCCCCCGGGCCTCAATCTATTTTTCATTCCTTCTACCAAACAGAGCATAAGACATGTACTTGATTAAAAAAAAAAATTGATCAACATGAAGTTAGCAACAAGATGATAATGATTCGTTTGTAGTGGTGCAACTCATGCGGGTTGGTAGGTTAAGCGGTCAACCCTAGCCCCACCCGTACTATGGGAACTGTTGCCCACCCCCGGTTGAACTATAGGCCAAGTTTTAATAGCCTAATCCGAGCTCAACAACACTCAGGTTGGGCAGGTTAATCGGTTTGGTCAGGTATACATCAGGTTTAATGTCTTTCCAGAAAAGAAAAAGTTTAGAATCATAGAAAAAAAATTATGACTTTGGTTACTTCATAGTAGAAAGATATAAAAAGAATAAGATTTAGAAAAGACATTCAAAGTAATCAATGAAATATATAATCAAAAACTTCCTTTTATGAAAATTTCTCTTTTCGTAAGCAATATTGATTTTTTTTTTTTTGTTTCTCTTTGCAATACTCAAGAGAATTGGTGAAATCTTCACACGATTAATAAATATCGTACATTCAAAAGATAAATGAATCATAAAAGATATACCAACGAAATTTATACGTACCTCGAGCAATGGGGTGAAACCTGTGAAGAAGACAATGGTCAATGAAGATGATTTTTTTGGCCAACGAAGATGATCGACGATGGTGGTGACCGGTGAAGATAATCGGTTGCAGTGGTGGCAGTGGCTGATGAGAGCTCTAGACAACAACAAGCAATATCTAACAGCTAGGGTTTTCAGAATAAGATTATAGGAATCTCTAATAAAGAAGTTTATATATATTGTGTACTAACCGTAGGATGAAAATTTAATGACTAAGATTTATTCTAATTTTATAACATAACAAAAGTAATAAATTATATATACTAGAAACTTGGTTTGGGTTGGCTCGAATTAGAATTTTCCCAACCCAAGCCCAACCCGAAATGGGCTCGAGTTGAGAAAACTTAGCTCAAGCCTAAACCTAAAATTAAAATACCTTACCTAAGCGGGCTCTTAACTCGAGTTGGACTGGGTTGGGTCTGCCCAAGTTACACCCTTATTCATTTGGTAACCATTTATATTGTTGCAAGTTCAAATTCTTGGTTTTGCACTTTTCTACTAGTATTATTCAATGGGTCAAGTGCAGAAAATACCCCTGAAGCATGATTACAGTGCATATCGCACCCCTCGTTTGCAAAAAACACGTACTCCCTAAACTATGACATTTGTGCAAATAGGTTATCCTTACACATTTAGGATAAAATTGGACTTAAATGCCCTTAGTGATGCATTTTATAAAAAAATATAAAAAAATAATATGATGTGAAATGACTAAAACGGTTACCCAAAACCGATCTTCTTCAACTCCAATAGGGTGAGGAGAAAATGTGACACCCCTCGGATCCGAGACACGGGTTGATCAGGCCCAGGCCCAACCCCGAGGGAATATCAGACAATTAATATTTAACCCAACATAGATTACAAATTGAATTAAGAAATAAAATTTAAGCTAAAGGAAAAACTAAATATAAATCCTTTAAAAATTAAATTCTGAAAATCCTTAAATAATAAAGATCAAATAATCCAACTCCAAAACCTCCAAGGGTACAACTCGGGAATCCATCCAGTGGACCTCTAATAAGAAAACCCAAACTGAAATATAACTAGAAGAAATCCATAATTAAATCATGGAGAGAGATCCTACGTCATCGAAAGAATGAGTGACCGTCTCTGCTCAGCACGAACAAGCTCAAGCCTGGAACTGACGTACACCTAAAAAATAGGATTGGGTCAGGCCCACGAACAAATTCTATCCTACTACAATTCAAGCAGAGACTCGATACGCATATACATTCTAACCAACTCAATAATAGCTATATAATCTGCATATATATATATATCCATACTATGGACTCTCACTGGACTATGATGCAGGTCTCAACCTGAGTAGAAGGTAACACGCAAAATGCACCTGAGTGGGCATTACTACCTAAGCCTAACAGGGTATACCTCAAGCAACATAGCCAGCTACACGTCCTACTACATATACGCTCCCTAACCGTCGAATCTGAGGCTCAGGCTCATGTCACGGTACCATAAAAGTATATCTAAAATCCGTTTATTACCACCACAAGAAATCTAGTAAGTCATTCAGCGTAATCAACTGCATAAACTTATATATAAGGAGGATTCTATTTAATAACACGTACCCTTATTCCAAGATAGGTAGGACTTAGAAATTTGAGCTAATCCAAACCCCGTATGTCACCGTCCCATACTGGTGCATACAATCCAATCCATCCAACAGTTAATAGAATGCATAGTCAATGCACATAACAATTGAACCATAATAAGCATAAATAGAAATATAGACTAACATGCTTACTCCAGTAACTGATAAATCTAATTAATAAGATATATCAATTAATTCCATGATGAACATAAAATAAATAGATAAGCTATTATGTTCATCCCATATCTCTGTTACAAATTATCTTACCCTGAGCATGCAAATAATTTATCTCCTCGTCCATAAATCCATGACAAGTATAATAAAAACTATATTAATTATCATGCTTGTCCACTATTAATCATATCATATTAATCAAATTTCCATTCAAAGAGAATAAATAAATCAAGGTTCAGTAATTTAAAATTCCTCTGCACTGAAGTAAAACAATTTTTGTCGAGACTAACCACTGTTCAAGCTATAAACACCTACTAGTTTATTATGCATTAATCTACTCTCTGAAGTGTTAACAAGACTTAGAACATCTCAAAATACTCAAGTATAGCTTCCTCCAGAATCTGAAAAACCCAAAATCCGAGTTCTGTAACCCACACAGTCGCAGAAAAACAGAAAACAAATACCCGAAGGAAGAGCCTGCTCTACTAAAAGAAGAGCCTATTCTTTTCATCTTGGAGCTGGCTCCCTAACCTTGGAGGTGGCTCCAAGACCCCTTAGAGCCGGCTCTACTAAAAAGAGAGCCTGCTCTTTGGCTCCAAGAGCCGGCTTTTTAAAACTGTGAGTCATCTCTCCTCTGTTCCTTTATCTTCTCCACGTCCGGTGGGTTTCTGATGAACTGTCCTCCACTCCTAAGACTTCTAGGTCTCTAAACTGGGTTCAAACATGTTCCAGAACCCATTAAATCCTTTTTTGTTCAATTACCAAAATCAATTAAAACATGAGTTTTGCAAAAAGGATTTAATACGCGTAATTTAATCATGCATGAACATCAACTGTTTTAGCAAAAGTCTTGCAACCTAAATTAATTCTAGTGTTTCCCAACATGTTATCGAATCAATTAAATTCATTATTCATCAATTTACATGAATTAAAACAGAAGCTATGCAAAGACGAATTTAAAACAAACAACACAACTTGTAAACACGTCCAGTTTTAAGTATCTGAAACATGCAACCCAAATTAATCTTTTTAATCTTTATTTAATCCTGGAGTTGTATTAGACATGCAAAGAACACAAGCCAAAGGAAAAGAGTTAAGATTAGAACTTGCCTGTGAGATTCGGTTCAAAACTCTCAGCGTCTTTCTCTTAAGCTTTTCTGGTAATCCTTCGGTTTTGTCTCTCTGTTCTCTCCCAGACTCCTCTATACGTCTCTCTGTTCTCTGTATGCCATGAATAGGGTTCTAAAACCCTAAACAGAATGTAATACCTATATTTATAGGCCACCCTTAAACCTAAGTCCAACTAAACCCTAAACTAAAACTTGGCCCATAAACACAACCAAGTTTATAAACCTTGTCGGCTAAATACGTGCCTTCTAAAAACACATGAAAACCTAATTTAATAAATACCACATTGAACCTAATTCAATTACAACAACCGTGCAACAAAAATAATTAACAATTTAAATAAAACACTTAATAAAACAGGTCATTTAAAAATAACCATGCAATTAAAAATATTAACAATTTAAATAGAACACTTTCACAGTTAACTAAATAAAAACACAATTTAAACAATTAAACTAAATAAAAACACAATTTAAACAATTCAACTAAATAAAAACACAATTTAAACAATTAAACTAAATAAAAACATAATTCAAACAATTAAATAAATTCCAGAACTATCCTTTTAAATTAGGGGTATTACAAAATGAGGTAAATAAGTTTTTCTGGAAGACAATAATCTGTAGGTTCAGAGCACCAAGAATGATTGTGACAGATAATGGGAAACAGTTTGAAAGTGAGAAGTTCCTTAATTTTTGAAACGAGTTTGGAATTAAAGTCCATTTTTCTTTTCCTACCCATCCCCAAGCTAATGGGCAAGTTGAGGTCACAAATAGGACAATACTGAAGATGATCAAGACACGTCTAGAAAAAGCCAAGGGTTTGTGGCCTGAACAACTGCCTGGAGTCTTATGGGCCTATCGCACTACTGTGAGAACCCCTACTGGGGAGACTCCCTTTGGGTTAGCTTTTGGAAGTGAAGCAGTAATTCCAGTAGAAACAAAAGTTGCTACCTTCAGAACCAAATATTT
>JAOTQH010000007.1:1789469-1800575 GCA_025631255.1 Cornus kousa | reverse complement strand
ATAATCATGATTTTGAGCTTGAGGTCTACAACTCCAATCCAAGAATGATCTTAGTCTGAACTCAAAAACTTTGACTTGTGCTCAAATTTAACTCAAACATTTGTTTCTCAATTTGAACAGTATATTTTGATTGGCTTGCCTAAGAGTTCCTTACCTGTTATTCTTAGGCCAAAAAAACTTCAAAAACCGAGTAAAGTTGAGTAGTACCAAACGGTCCAAACATATGTTTTGACTTAAATTGGCTGAATCGAAGTAGGGACTAAGGACGCCAAGTGAAAAAAACACCACAAACCAATTTTGTCCCATAAATGTTGGAGCAGGTTTAGTCGGCCCTTACTATTCATGCTTTTTAAGGAAAAATCCAATATTGGACATACTTAAACATTTGAAAAAAGTAATAGTATAAATATGTACTTTGTAATCACATTCACAAAATTTGTGAAATTCATATTATAATTCAAAACTACTTAGGAAAAATAAAATTGAAAAAATTTAAATCTCTAATAAAAAAAAATATATAGTTATTTATATGTCTGGGACGTTATTTAATGTGAGATAAGTTTTTACTAATTAGTTTTTAAAATTTGATTGTTACTTGATAAAAATGACTCAAAAACAATAATTAAAAAAATCTTCAGTGTTGTAACACGAAATTAAGGAGCAAACATGCTCTAATTCTCTTCGTAAAGGACCAAACGCTAACCATTCAATTCAAGATTAATTTAATCTATTAAATAATGTTACACATGGACCTTTATTAATTCAGAACCTTTTCCATTTAGATACTATTTGAAACAAAAACTTAACACCATTTTGGCCTAAGTCCTTGATTAGAAAGATTTGATCGAAGGCAAAGGAAAAAGATAAATGAAACGAAAACAGTTACTTCAGTGTCAATTCGTGAAACCATGGTACGATGTATGACTCTGCACCTTTGACCCGATACCTGTATTTTTGAAAAATGGTTAAGAGTAGCAATATTCAGTCACGAGTGTCAGATAAATACCGTATTGCAATGTATAATAAATATTACTATAATATATATAACAGACAAAAGACTTTTCTATAAAAGATGGCGACAAGGGCATAGTTAGCGAGCGAGATTGTGGCTCGTTTAAAGTAATGATTGTAAATTATCCTCCATATTAAATGATTTGTTTGTAAGTGGGTGGCACTTCTTTGATTAGGGAAAATGACAATTAACGGTAAACTGTCTTAGAATGTAAAGTTAAATAATAGTTAAATCTCATTATATCGTCCGACAAAATCAACCTTATCCGTCTTTAGCAAAGAGAAATTATCTTCTCACATTCCTTATAGCATCATGTGATATAAATGTATGGAGAAATTACAATGTCATTCCCTATAGAATGTCTAAATAACATTGACCCCTTTGTAGTTCTGGTTGGTGTAACATTGACATCCCTGTCAAAAAATCCAAGGTGTTGTCTATTATTGTCATGCCTGAATTTTTTTAAAAAATTACGTTTAAAAAGATATTTATTTCCATCTGTTGTAATAATAAAAGCAAAATGAATATAATTATCATATCACACCTTTGATAAACCGACATTACTTGGCAATGAGGCCAATGCACAATGACGAATTATGTAAAAGTTAAACTAAATTGTACTACAAATTTCTATAGTAATCTTTTTAAATTGAAGTAGATTCATATAAATTTGAATTCACATTTTAGTGTCATGAACTCGTGTGGTTTATGTCATAATCCGAATACAAGCCGATTCTAATGAACACAATTCATATTTAACCCATATTGTTAATCCAAAAAACCTTAATATATTACCATGTGCATGGTTTAGATTGCATCTCCATTTAAAACTAATTCATTACAATTTTATGTTATGGATATTTTAATTCTTTATAATCTACACAACCGTCGGCTGTTGTTAAAAGTTAAATCTCTCATTTTATCACACACAATGAAAGTATCATCATCACGTCAATCACACAAGCATATATGAAGATAATAATTATACACATTCACACACAACATAATATTTTATACGGTTCACCTAACTTTAGGGTTATATCTATTAAAAGAGATTTCACTATTAAGTATCAAGGAAGAGAATATACAACCCATATGTTAAAACCCCACTCACTCTCACTCATCACACTCTTGAGACTACATCTTTACACTCATAAATTACATAAAAACTCTCGTCTCCTCACAACATTCACCCTTACATTTTCCCTCTCTTTTATCTCTACCTCTTTACACTCGTAGAGTCTTCAAATCAAATTCCTTGTTGGTCAAGAATTC
This sequence comes from Cornus kousa, assembly GCA_025631255.1. NCBI lineage: Eukaryota > Viridiplantae > Streptophyta > Magnoliopsida > Cornales > Cornaceae > Cornus > Cornus kousa. The sequence continues at coordinate 1,798,288 of JAOTQH010000007.1, read as the reverse complement.
CATAACTTACCAACAAGAAGTTACCTTAACAATCACAATCATAAAATAGTAGCTTGACAAAATCACCGTTCTAGAGCTAACGAGCAAAGATGAACATGTTCCAAAAAAGTTGAACAAGTCCATTTAGGGTTACCCCAAGTGAATAGGTCCATATTCTGCACATGAATTCAAGCCACAACCCAAACAATCTCCACCTTGGCTTGAATTCGGTCTTCACGCGCTATCACATAGCTCCACCTCTACTGGAGTTCTCCCACCTCAAACCAAACACTATGATGAAATTGAGAAACACTAGATTGATGGACGATCTCTCACCTCCATATATTAGTAGGGTTTTGAATCAATCAAGCCAAGCAAAGCTTTAGTCTGTTCAGGCTTGACTCGTCATGATTTTGAGAAGGTCAGGCTCAATTTTTTTCAATAAAATTAAGAAGTTGTTTAGGTTAGATTTTAGCTCGTAAACATGATCTCACTTTCACGAACCGAGCTCAATATTATTCAAGATTGGTTTGTTTACTAAATAAGTTTAGAAATTGAAATCAAACTCCACTCATTTGCGAATGAATTCGACCCGAACCCAAACCGTTATTGAAACTCTCCCTAGTAAATAAGACTTAAGTTGGGTTCCAAGAGAGGTAACAAGTTATTAGGGGTAAGTGGGTAACAAAGTGAGTATTTCATAATATGTTCAGCTAACGGCAGAATTTTACATTTCCTTGTAAATAGGATTAAGCAGTGAAGGGAGATCGCATGAAGTGCAGCACCATGAACAATTTATATTTTATTCCCAATAAAAAAATAGAGCAATCTTATATTATTAGCAATGAGAAGAACAGGAGTCATTTAGTATGCTTCGTATCGCGTGGGAACGTGGCAAGTGGTGAGTCGTGCCATGTTGGCCCCTTAGCCGACAATCTGAGTTCCATGCGGGGTTGGGTCCCACTTATCTTCCTCCTCACCCACTACCTTGATTTTAATGAGTGGGTGGGGCTAAACCCCGCCATTGGAATGCAACATCTTACAGCCATTCGGCAGCATACTATGTACTACATGTAATGTACTGTATCTATCAATGTATGTATTCAATAACAAAAATTATATATATTCTAATACATAGTACAGAGTAGAGACATCACTGTTTTCTTATAAAATAATATATATATATAGATATTATACACATAAATTGAGTGGCTGTCATAATCTCATCAATGATTTATATATATATATATATATATATGCATACCATACGTATATAATTATGTACTGCAGTATCACTACATATTTGTAATCTTATTACTAATTTAATATTTTAAATAGATCAAACTTTATTAAATTAGATAAATGAAATTTACATAAACCAGATAGACATCACAAAAGATAAGTGAAATTTACCATATTAAATTTTACACAAACATTTACTTCTTGGTTTGACATTTTTTTCACACCCATAGTGGTTTAAGTCCACCTCAGTATGACTGGCATAGTTTCAGTCCGAGCAATACCTGCACCTCTATTATATACATATTTATATATGCATAGAAATACAGTGGGTTATATGTGTATTATTCTATATATGGCATATTTAGTAAAATAGATTCTCCTGGAAAATATATATTAAGATTAGAAAGATAAAATACAAAAATACTTTTATCAATAAGCCGTGTGAATGCTAAAAGAAGCAAGTGACGTGTTCAAGCAATCATCCAAATGTGATAACAATGGGATTTGTTTAATTGCAGAGAGTACTAAAAGAATGGTAGATAATAGGTTTGGTCGTTGAAACTGAATTTATTATATGATAATTAGGATTAGGAAACAGAGAGAGAGCATTAAGTTATTGATTAAATTAAAAAACTATATATAAACGTTTTAGTATCTTAAAACTTTAATAGCACCTTATCACTATAAAGAAATCCTGAAAGAGACCGGAGAGGATTACATCAGGTATTTGCTAAATAAAAAAATGGAGGGATAAAAAATTAATGGAAGAATATACTGATTAATAACAAGATCAAGAAAGTTATTCACTCGTTTCATTTCTAGTTACAGTGTAAGAGTGAATTGATTTGTTTTCGTGTGGGCAGAAAGTAAATATTACCAAGTAGATGACGAATCATGATTGAGTGAGTCTCTCTTTTTTTTTTTTTTTTAAAGCTCTTGAAACCGTTTTCGTCTTAAACGCTTTCTAATACATCTTTACTTATTAAAAAAAAAAAAATGTAAAAACAAATTTGTTTTTTTATTTTTTATTATTATTATTTAATCTAGAGTCAAATATGTGAAAACAATAGTTTCACTTCACAACTGCGGTCATAACAACTTGTCTTACTGCCCAGCTCTAATTAAGGAGGGTCACCAGAAGTTTGGGATCCGGTGTAGTGCAGCAAACCATCCAATGCAATACAACATAAGTAGAGGCTCTTCAGAAGCTTGGAATCTCGTACAGTATAATGAGTCATTCAATGCAGTGAATACCTGTGTTGTGCAGCAGAGGAATCAGTGAAATTAGTACTTAGGTGAACATAAGCATCTAACCCATGATCGAAAATGTCCTAACTTGCCATGCCAATGCGGTTTCAACCGTAGGGTTATGGTCTCTCTAACCCTTAAACAAAATATCACACCTCTACTGCCAGCCTTAGGTGCACCGTGTTGTGCAGTGGAGGGAGGATTCATTGGACTTACTGCTTGGGTGCTTTGACAATTTTTTTCTTTGCACTTGGACAATCAATAATATTGTGAAAACTAACCGTACTTGATTATACTCTATCACGAGAAGAGTATAGAAAGGGATAGCTAAGCAAGACTCTACTTGGATACAAGCACAGACCTACTAAGGGTTCAGTGGGTGCACCTGCCCCACTGAATATTTTTTTTTTTATTAACAAAATTATCTATAATACCCCACTATATATCCTTCTTGTTCAAGGCCGTCCCTACAATTTTTTAGTCCTTCACTACTTCGATGAACTGTAGTAGAATCCAAATGAGTCACCCTTGAATTATCTAAAGAATAGCATTGTTCACTCACTCCCTCTTTCACTACTCATTATTTGCAGAGAGTATCATTTCCTGCACACCATCATGTACAATCACTTTCCTTCACTATTCCTTCACTAAAAGTCACACTCTATATGTAATGAACTATCGATCTCACACTATTTTGACCCACCTTATGCATTGCTTTAACAGGAAACCATCCAACTATGGAAACACATATTACAACCACAAATGGCAAAGACCCAAACAAATTACCCACCTTACGCATTGCTTTAATAGGAAACAACCCAACTCTTGAAACATATTACAAACCATACATGGCAAAGATCCAACATCAAACAAACTTAAAATCCTTCAATGTATGCAACACTGTTGAATTCGACCTTGCTCGACAGATGTGTCTTGTAGTTAAGGTCCCTTTTGCTTTTACAGTCGGGGAGTATCTATATCTGACCCTACGAAGCCATTACACATCCACTAGCATTACTGATCCTTGGCCCTTATGTCCAAACGTAAGGCTAGAATTCAACCTTTTCAGGTTCCTTAAAACTGTATCCCACTCAGGTATTCTTTACCTACTTATCCATATCAATTCTAAAATACTGGACAGGAATAGAAAGCTGGAATTGATTCTTTTACACAAGTGGGCAACGGAATAAGTAACCAAACAATAATAAATAAAATAATGTTAAACAACGTTAACATCCTACACTGACCTCTCACTATGAACATTGGTATTTGGTTCCCAATATCGGAAGCAAATAAAATAGAACAAAAAAAACTTTATTTTAAAGGCAAACTAGAGAATCGGATTTCTAGAGAACTGGTTACCTTCTAACCTAATATTCTTTTCATTTGATGTAGTTTGTGATTTTAAAAAGCAATTTGCTTTTTTAAGGAGACTGGTATGGTTTCACCATCTATCCCCAAGAATCCATGCCACCCATGTCAGGGACTGACTTCTCATCCTTCGGTTGTTCAACCACAATAGCCTCGGTTGTAGTCAACAAAGAAGATACACTATACAATAAGAAAACGCATCAATGCTTGTTCGGTAGGCTAATAAGCAACCAAAGGGTAAAATCTTAACAGAAACCTGGCAGCATCTACAAAGGCTGTTCTAATGACCTTCAATGGATCAATGATCCCTGCCTCGATCATGTCTACTTGTTCACCTGGTAGAACAAAGTAGGAAAATACTCATCAAAATGGAAAGATACAACTAATCTACACACACACACACAGGACCTTTAGCTGCATCATATCCAAGGTCAGGATTATCTTGCTCCAACAGCTTGCCAACAACAATTGCCCCCTCAACTCCAGCATTGGAAGCAATTAAATGCACCAGTGCCTACAGGAAAAGAGTTACTATAATGTGAGACAATACCATCTGCTAATAATATAGAATTGAAAGTAAACAAACTGCAGACATATTTTAATTTTTTAAAGAGAAAAAAAAAAAAAAAAAACTTTTTTTATAAAACTGGAAATTAATCAACCGAAAATTTCAATTAGAGAATTAGAAGTCCTGAAGAATTTAAGAGACAAATTTTTGTAAATTCAGAATAAGAATAGGGAAACCAATTTTGCATTGAAGGTAGGAGGCAGAGAGAGAGTGACCCAATTTAAAATGAGATGAAATTATTAGAAATGGTTTTAAAAAGTTAAATATTACAAGGGAGATGGCATGTGATAAGAAAGAATGAAAAAAAGAGAATTAGTGTGGCCCACCCCATTCATATGGGATTAAGGTAAGGATGAGGATGCTGTAAGGTCAGAATAAATTTGAAACTCGACTTAGAATTAGCACATTCAACATTTAATTGTAAGTTGAGTTTCTTTTACATAAAATTCAGATCCCATGTTTGGACAATGACTGATTGCATTATCAAAGACGCTTGATAGAAAAAATACTAAATACTCTTAGTTTTAAACACTTAAATGGGTTACTAAACAACATGGTTTATATTGTGAAAATCATTAATAAATAACCTCTTACACACATCAGCATTTTTAGACAATTTTCTAAAATTTATTTGCTTAGTTGTGCATCCTGCACAAAAATACTCTACACCATCAAACTCAAATAAAAAAAAAAACTTCCCGAATAGGTTAAGCAGACTAAACCCAGTCAAAGAAAGCAATTACCATACAGGCTTGAGGAAGAGACAAAATTAGAGCCTTAAAAATTATAGCATGAACTTGAAGCAATTGGGCAATTATATTGATGAGCAACAAGTAGAAACCTTAAGAGCATTCTGGATAATCTGAACACCGATATTTTGTGTTAGCAGTATGAAGCTTTTCCAACTCCTTTGACGCACAAAGAAGAGCGACACCAACACCTGAGCATAAAGCTCGAGAATTACTGTTTGACCAGCCATCTAAGAGCTAACAAGATAGAAAAAAGGCTTTCATAAATCGACAAGCTTACCGGGTACAATTCCTTCCTCCACAGCTGCCTTATTAGCATTTAAAGCATCCGTAACTCTATTTTTCTTCTCACCTACCTAAGCTTTGCTGGCTCCTCCAATCTAGCAACAACAGAGACAAGTGATTTCTTATTTTCACAAATACTAAGTCCCATTTCATAAAAATCGAGGGCAAATTCTTTAAGAATCTTTGATAGGCCTATAAAAGATTTGTTGTCCTTGTCTAAGACGGGATAGGAATGCTAGACAGTCTCCTGACCTTCAAGACGGCAACACCACCAGATAGCTTCGCTAACCTCTCTTGGAGTTTCTCCTTGTCATAATCAGAAGTGCAAGATTCAATTGAGGATCTTAACAAAATAAGACAAACTTCATTCTAAGGTATTTTACTTTTTTGCATGAGCCAACTATTTCTAGTCCCACCTTCTCAAGGTTCAAACCAAGTTCATCTGTTACGACCAGCAATTTACTCAAAACAAAATATTAGATAATGGTTCATGCAGTGCCAAAAAAATATATAACCTAAAACAGTGAAGCATTGTTCATGCAATGTGATACTAACAAGTTGACCCACCTCGCCTCCTGTGAGGATGGCAAGATCCTGCAGATTGGTCTTCCTGCTTTCTCCAAATCCGGGGACTTTAATAGCACAAACCTTCAAATGCATAATCAAATTAGATTCATCAAGAAAACTGTGCCATCCAAACCAAGCTTGCATATGGTAAGTGGTCTATAAAATAATAATAAGAATTTAAAAAAAAAAAAAGTTGATTCCAGCATGAAGCTTCTTTAGAATGAGAGTTGCCAGTGCTTCACTCTCCACACCTTCAGCAACAATCAGCAAGGGATCTTTGCCTCTGAAAGAAGATAATTTGGTCCCATTTTCAAATACTACAGTAACAAGCATTTCAAATTTTACAGAATAAATATTTAGCTTCAAGGCCAACTCTAATAATACCTCCACCACAGCATTTAAGCTGGAGATTTTTGTCTCATGGATTAAAATCAGTGGATCCTCCAATTCCTGACCAAAAAAGGATCTCTGTAAAACCATGTGATGCAGCAACAATGCATACAGGGGCAGAAGTACTTAAAAGAATACCCAGAAACTCGAGCAAATGTAAGCCAATAAAAATTTCTTAGTATCCCAGAGAAGGTTCATGCATGTAATTTTTTTTTTTTTTTTTTTGGGGGGGGGTTTCACTAGTTCAGAGAAAATGAATCTGCTTATAGCATCTGTCCAGCTTCATTCCCTCAACTACTTCAAATTCATTGTACAGTGTATTCCCATCCTGCAACAGTTCAAGGGACTAACTAAATCCAGACATCACTTAGCAGCTTAATTCCATAAGACTCTTTTTGCAAGAAACAACAAAAGCATACTACCGTCCTAGAAAAGAACATAAATGAACTAGCGAAGATGAAACAGGAGTGAAGATCAATGTACATGTCAACAGTTCATGGGAAAAGTAGGTATAAAGCAAATCTAAAGAAACAAAAGCAAAACAAGAGCCACTTGCTCCACTATCCTACAAGAAATGAGCTTTTCAATTCTTTTTCCGTACAAACAAATTTGTGTATGTAAAATCTGATGACAAGATCAACATGGGAAATAAAAGCTGATGAATTTTTAAGAAAACAAAAAGACCGCAAAAAAACAACATCATAGTAAGCTAAAAAATACTTAGCTGACCAAAAATCAAAATAATAACAATAGTAAATGTAAGCAGTCTGCACCTTTAGCACTAAGGCGTTAAAGATGAAAAGGTCACCTATAGAAATTATAATAACACCCTCTTTGCCAACTTTCTTCATTGCCTTGGCCCTTGGCTATAAGCTTACCACTCTCTCTTTCTTTGTTTGCTGATATTGTGCCATTCCAAAACAGGCCACTTTTTAACTCCTAATTCCCAAAAAAACAAAAATTAAAATTTCAAATCCATATACTTCTGTCATTCTAAAGACGAGGTACTCAATAAAACAAACCTGTGTTATTTCTTCAGATGTACCGATCATCTGTGCTCTGCTCTTCAGGTTTGTCACCACCACATCAACTGCCATTGTGATCCCACGTCTCAGGTCCATGACATTCATTCCAGCTGCCACTGACTTGCACCCTTAAGAATATATAGCACGGGTGAGGATTGCTGCACAAGGGGTACCTGAAAACATGCAAAACAACTTTCATATCACCAACTAAGTCTGCCTTCGGATAGCTCTTCCATTTTACTCAAGATCTAGTACATGTCGAAGCAATTCTCCGATTTCTCTCTATCAAGATACTACTGCTTAAAAGACTAGAAATAACAATATAAATGAACAAAGCACTTCAAAAGAACAACGATATCCAACTGAGGAAAACACAATCAGGTAGCCTTCAACAAATGTATAATATCTCACCATCGCCTGCAACATCATGTGTAGCATTTGCAACCTGCTTTACAAGGCTAGCACTGATATTCTTAACTCTATCCTTAAACTCGATGCTTTTCGCCACAGTAACACCATCTTTTGTCACTTTAGGGGCACCAAAACTTAGATAACTACATGAAAAACACCCACAAATAAACAACACTAGTCAACCATCAAACTACATAGGATGGGAATCAATGATCTAAGAGACACAGGAAAATAGAAGTGCACTAGCCTCCACAACCACAATACATTAGTAGGAAAGAATATTGTAGGAAAAATACCAAAAAATGAAACATAGTATACTTGGATAACTACATGAAAAAATGAAAACAACAAGCAGAAAGAAAAAGGATAGAGACTGAATGCCATGCAATCACATTGTATAAATGATGTAAGGCACTTACATTTTCACCACCATCTTCATTGATTTTATTTATATATATTTTTTAAACCTATACTACAATTTGAAATAATACTGGCAGCTTCTTTGAAGAAAGTACCCATATTCTCGTGGTAATATGAAAAGAGAAAAAGAACTTTACTCCCCTAGGAAGCACGGACACGGATACAACACGACATGGACACGGTGACACGGCAAATCCAAAAAAATTAGGACACGGACACGGCGAATAGTATATATATATATATATATATATACATATGATGTAGTGCTTTAAAAATTATTGAGTGTTACTATTTTTCATCAACCTCATAATGAAAAAAGAACACAAATCATAATTCATAACTAATAAACTATAAAAGAACAATATTGCAGAGTTATAAAACCAAATAAAAAACAAAACATTAGAATAATAACTAGTATCATTTAATCATCATTGCAACTTTTCTCCAAATACAAAAGCATAGACAGAAATGACTATTAACATTCATGACTTTACTGTTAGCACTTAACATTCACAAAAACCTAAAGGCTAGTCCTCAAAAAAGATACAAAAGCAAGTCAGTGTA
>JAOTQH010000007.1:1765365-1776383 GCA_025631255.1 Cornus kousa | reverse complement strand
CATGTAAGTTGGGGTGCACACAGTTCGGTTCGGTAACCGGAACCGAAATTGGTCACAACGATTCCTTAAAAATGGAACCGGAACCATGTGAATACCAGTTCGGTTCGGCTCAGTTCCATGGTTCCCTATTGCTGAATCATGTTTCCCAACCTCTGTTAAATCCGCCTCATCATCTACTAACAAAATATCATCTCGTTATTAGAGAAACCTCAAATTTAGAAAATAGGGCAAAGTTTCCGATGCCAACAACTTGAAAGTATATAAATTTGGGAACTACAAGGTCAATAACGAAAAAGACCAATGCACATTGCGAAAAACAAAAAGGCTTAGCAAAGACAAATCTACTAGGAAAAAAAAACTCGAAGATTTTAACAGTTGCAGTGATCACATGATTACTGAATATGAATTAACATTTTAATCACAAAAAAACAATACAACACAAAAAACAGAAAGAATTTACAAGTTTTTTATAAGTACCTCATAAACATAATTGAGAGACAAATGAATTCATAATCTACTGCGTAAATAAGGACTATTGGAATAAAATCAAACTAATGTATCATCATTTCCATCATTTAGCCCTTTACATATCATTATCCAAGCAAAGCTTTCGATGTACATTTAAAATAACGTTTTAGATGACTGTGTAAATTGTAAATCACAACACATATATAACAATTACAATATCTACCTCATGACTAGGTCTGAAATTCCATCTATGCACTTATGCCAAATTAGATGGTGTGTGTGTGTCGATTGGAGAAACTGTCTCAGGCCTGAGAAGATGAGAACAAGTTCTTATCAGAGAAACCGTGTCGCTGACTGAGATGGTATATGGGCGATACAAAAGATGAGAGGACTGATGAGGCAGAGGCGATACATAATTGAAAATGAGAGGACTGAGGATGGGAGACGAGACGGTTGATCAAAACTTGAGAGGTTAGGTTTAGGTTAACTTTTGTTTTTGTGGTTTACAACTTTACATCAAGTGGCTCAAAACAAAAAGACCAAGGTGGACCACGTGTTATTGCCTGTTGGTGTATGATTGACAATAATAGTATGTAATTAATGATATATATAATTAAATATATAATCATATATATATAGATGCAGTTAGGTTCGGTTCCTAAGGGCTCCCACAGGTTCGGAACCGGAATCGGAACCGGAACCGAAGCCCATGTACAGTTCGATTCCATGGATTTTTTGTGCACCCCTGCATGTAAGTCCCCAAGTGTTGGACTCCTTGTAGTCGTTGTCCCTATTCAACTCTCTGTTGGGTCTCTATTGGCAGACCTCCAATTTGTCCTTGATGGAATCCCAACGATGGCGTGTAATCACCGTGTCCTAATCTTTGTTATTGCATGGATAGGACAGCAAATCAATAGCCAAATCAATGTGAGTTATGTGCGTTGGACTACAATAATCTAGATATCGACAGATTACATTACAGTACTCAAAATTTTCTATATCATCCATCGAAACAGGAAGTTTGTTTAAATTGTCCGTACTATAGCATAAAATAAAATGAAAATGAAAATCATATATAAAAAAAAAAGAAAAAGAAAAAGGAAGAGGAATAAATTAGATAAAAATGATTAAATTGCTCCAATATGCTAGTTAATGAAGTTATGAAATGACAAATTTAACCTTACTATTTAATGTTAAATTAAAAATTAAAAATTAAAAATTATTTTTTTAAAAAATTACTAAAATACCCTTTAAAGTTATAAAAATTATGTTTGAGAGACGGGTGAAGAAGAATATTAAAGGGTATTTTTGTAATTTTAAAAAATAATTTTTAATTTTTAATTTAACAATAAATTGTAAGGTTAAATTTGTCATTTCATAGCCAGGTTAACGGGTCGGATGCAATAATAGGGCAATATGATCACTTTTTAAAAGCGAATGATTTTTCTGAAAAAAGTTGAAATTTTATGATCAAAATTTGAAAATAGTGGGAGTCTTATGATTTTAACCCTAATCACAAGCCATTAGACTAGAGGAGTACTATATTATAGTACACTAACATATCCAAACATTTTTTAAGAGGGGGGAATATATTTAGATTGAAGGCCAAGGGGTTTATTTAGATTTGACATTACCAGTGACCTAGTTGGTAGAGTTCTCTGAGCATATGTGTCCGACTCCTCTCTCCCTAATTTGCTAGGATAAAAAATAAAAAATAAACCATGAGGTGAGCCTAAGATGCTTCACATATTCCTTCTTTGCGAATCCATATATATCTCCGTATTTTAATGTTAGTGTTCATATTTCATTCCAAATTTGAGTAATCTTCTATATAATCTATAGAGACAATCCACATTTAATCAATCAATATTATTCATGAATAATCCAAACAAATCCCACTACAGTGGGGTACATTAGGAATTAGGATTGTATATTGGGATCCATTTCATGTCCCGCTGTAGTGTTGATCCAAATATAGAACACGTCTCAAAATGTTAAATGGAACTTCTGGTTGGGCCAGTAGAAGATCCAAATATAACTTGAGGCCCAGTCTTTCCCAGTCCATCTGGCTTTACCCTGGAACAGGTATGGGCCTAGATCTTCAGACCTAGACTGACATGTTTAGTCCCGCAACGACCCAAAAAGTAGCCTATAATTATGAAATTCCACTTAGCTTCCTGAGGATTGTTATTACTGCACATGGACTGTCTCTAAATTTCATAATTTCACTTATCTCTTCAGATTATTGTGATTTATGTAACAAATCCCTCCTGATGAGAAAAACAGAATCTACTGATTGAAATTGATAGGTCTTTATGGCTAAAACGGGAAAATAACATACTACCGTTATCAAGTTAGATTATCATTAACGAGCCTAATGAAGTAAATGAAATTATGAAACTAGAATCTCTATGAAATATTGACTTTTTTTTATATTTTTAAGGAGAATTAACTTCTAAGTATGAGTTTGTCACCATCTACTTGTCTGCATTTACAAAATTAAGACTTACAAGCCCTAGTTCTAAGAGCGAGCACAATGCGAACATGTGTGTGCATAGCAAATTGTACGAAGAAGGAATCACCGAAACATGACGAAGCAAGTACTGTTGAAGCAATACAAAACAAATCCAAAATGATTTCATTTCCATGTGAGGAATCTCACTCATACAGTATTTTTCTCAATTAGTTCCCTCAGCAATTCACGGAGACAATGATGAGTTGAGATTGGAGTGATTGAAAAGGCGGTTACAGTAGAGTAGTACTCTCAGTGAAGGAGTAATGAATCAGGAATATTTATGTCCTATTGCCTGCCTGTGCTACCTTTACTTGAACAATCAAACCTTTTGGATGGTAGTGGGAAATTTCCTTGTTTTTTTACCCTCTCCCTCAAGAAATGCCATCGTGCTTTGATAATTAATTTGATTAATTTAATATAGTCCAGCTCTTTATGGTATACAGCCAAACAATATGATCCAAGAAAAACATAAATAGTCTCTTGTTTCAACCTATTTGGTGGACTCAAACAATCAGTCCTTTAACAAGGACGAAGAAACACCACTAGTTAGGCCAAGCCCACTAAATACATGAAAACAAAAGTTGCATTGTCAGTTTCTTTGTTAACATGGATAAAAACTATTACTGTAGTACAGAGGTGCACGGTTCTGTGAATTAGTCGGGACAAAGTCTTGGTTCTGTTTTATAAACTCGTCACGAGTCTGAACATAGATTTTGAATGAATGAGATTTTTTTTTAATTTTTAGAAATGAATAAGCAAAGATTGATGGTCCTGACTAAGGTTTATTTAACCTGAATTTGAATGTTTCCTAGAAGAAGTCACCTATCCGTAATTGTCAATTGTGCAAGGGACAAGGAAAGAGGCTCCTTAAATTTATGTGGAACTTCTCCACCCGGATTCAAGAATAACAGGGACTGAATAACAAAAACTAACAGTGTTGTATATATATATATATATATATATATATATATAGATTACAAGAAGTTCAATCAATATTCGAGTTCAAAATGAGAAGCTCAAGAAACACACCATATGTTTACTTGTCAGAACTCAGAACCCACCACAATGTGGCAGGACAATCCCATAATAAATACAATGGTAGGAAGCATATTTATATACAACTGTCTATATATATATATATAAATGTAGTGCGGAGAGTTGGATTAGAAAAATACAAAATCTGAAAGTACAAGGAAATCCATATATAAAACAAATTACACATTAGCAACAATTTAGAGCACTAAACAAATAGTGGTGGGAGGGATCATCATCGTTGAAAAACATAAAAATACACAGATAATCGAGTTAAATTAGAAGGAAAAACAAAAAAGCCTCGTCATGTCTTACAAGTTAATTCATCCACAGCCTCTTGCACAAGCTCTTCCAGCAGTTTCGCTTCAATTTCCTTTCCAATATTATCCAATTCCCGGGGCACATGCTCAGCCAAACCCTTACCTACCACCTCCTTCCTCACCACTCTCTCCAACACCAGGCTGTTACTGTCCCCACCATCACCTGAAGAACACCTCACCTCGCTGGAAAACCATTCTTTCATCCAGGACCACACACGGTCCACCATTATGGGTGATGCACCCTCTGATACCCTGTTGTGGACCTGACCACTTAATATGGCTCTTAGGCTTGTGTCTGACCCATACTCTGTTATGTCCACCAACGCTGCATTGACACAATCGAATACAAGCTTCGTGGTTGATCTCTGTTGCCTTCGATTAGTCTCATGCATTGCCTCCTCGTTGTTCAGGTCGATATATTTGTCTCTGAGTGATGGGTCCAGTGGACTTTCAGGCGAATGCCATCTAGCAAAAAGTGATTCAGAGTGCACCTCACAATTGAGGTCGGCTGCTGATAATAATGTTTGTACAAAGAAGAGCCATTCTTGTTCTTCCTTCTCCGCTCCTTTGGAGGCCAAGGAGTGTTTCAATGGATATGAAGTGGTTGTCTCTACACCGGAACCATCCCATGACAGAGTCCGAGCAATTGATCCTATAGGTGGTGATTTATCAATTAGGTTTGATTGAATAGGTCTGGCAAGCATTTCTGGTCCTGTTTTATTCAAAGTAGACAAAATAGGTAAGGCAGTAAAGAGAGGTGGAAGCAAGATAATTCAGTACTATAGCGAACAGAATTTACCCTGTTGGTCTGGTTTGACATAGCCAGAGGACTCCGTAGTTGCATTGTCATCCTCTTCAAATGGAGGCTCTAAAACTGAGATTGGACTTGGCTGGTCCTGGTTCTCACTTGAATATCCAGGCACGACATTCTTTGTTACAGGCAATCCCACCTGCAAAAATTGAGATAAATCCTGTTAATTGATTGCCTAAGTTTAGCAATTATAATGGATATAAATTAATGAAAGCAGCCAAATAGTTGGGACAAGGCTTTGTTAATTAGTGCCACAATTACAGTATAAGCTAGATGTTTGAACATCTGTTCTATCACAGCATAAAGAATTTACAAAATACTAAAAGCAATAGATTTCAACTTTTGACCTACAGCATGCTTCAACTTTTCGTGGCAATTAATCATTGACCAATAAAAATTTATGTTTTCCACCTTATATGACAAGAACAATCCTACTATTATTGTCATTTGCCTGTTTAAAACATGTCAACTAAAACCATATTTTATTGTAAATAAAGAGAGCACAGTTCACTAATCTTGACACAAGCAAAAAAAGACACCACAAATATTAAGCCTTTTAATATGCAAAAACAGAAATTCAATGTCATACCCATCGATACAAGCTATAAATAAATGCATTTATCAAGAATAATAATAATGATAATGATAATAATAAAATGTTACAGGCAAACATGCATGACAACAAGAGGAAGATTGTTCTACCTCATGAGAAATTATGCCTTGCCTCAGTCCCATGCCAATTAAATCCGGTGACTGCATTTTGCTCAATGATCCGTGTAACCCAGTCAACAAACCCCCTTCAAAGCCAACATCATTAGCACATTTGGACATTTCATCATCAACTTTTCCCGGAGAATGTACAGGCATTCCAGAAGATTCTTGAAACTTATCTTTGGTTTGAGAAGCCTTAGGTTTTTCTTTACTAGATTTTTTATTCCTTGAGAAAAATAAACTCGACACTTTTCCTTTGAATGATGATTTTCCGCTTCTTGTCTTTGTCAGCTCCTTGGGGTCATCGGTTTTACCAAACTCTGGATGTGAAACTTCAACATTTAGCCTAGCCCCATATGCCGCTGAAGAAACGGGAAGGGATTTTGACCTCAAAAGATTCCTAGGAGAACCATCCACAGATTCATCTTTATCCAAACCACTAATCAATCTTGAAGTTGATCCCCTTGGTTCTTCTTTGTTATTACTACCATTTTCTTCTTCCACAGACCTTACAGACTTCTTAGTATCAGAAAGCGCAAGCATCTCACCTAAAGTACTAGAGCTTCTCCGGACATGCTTTTGATCTTGAAAAGTCCCATTAGATGCAATCATGGCCCATCTTTCAGAGAGTCGCTTCTTAGCTTCTCTACACACTGATGACTCTGGAGAATAAGAAACATGGCTGAAGGAGGATGAAGAATAAGGGCTACCAAACCTATTGATGTAATCCCATGAATGCCTAGAAGTTGGTGACATCACTTCAGAATCGCTGAGATTTCCTGCTGCATACTGATTTTCTGATTTATTAAACGAACTTTCATCACCAGTATAGCCATTCGACAACACTGAAGAAAGCAAAGTTTCATTTCTCTGATGCCCACTCAAATTTTCACGCATCTGCCGTGTGATATCCTTTGCCACTTCTCTTGATTCTCGTGCTTCATCATCTTCTGGTTCCACACAGAATTCTTCACCATGTAGAATTCTTGGTGATGAGGAAGGTGGCGAAACCACAGCCTCAGTATCATGAGGCTTCCCAGGGCTAGGTTTCAATACTACTATTCGCGTCGGTTGAGTAGAATTATTATCAACCCTACAATTGGCAGGATGAGAAAATTCAGTAATTCTTTTATCCCACCCAATCACCTGACCAACATGGGGTGCCTTCTTTGTCTCTTTTGCGTCCTTCTTCCCTGATCCAGCAAATTTGTTATTATCCATCATCTTGGAAGGTCTAAGAACAGTGATGCGCTTTGTCTCAGGAGGCTGAGAAATAGACTGTGAATTGTACAGACGCTGAGAGAACAGGGAATTTGGTTCTTGCAGGAACTTCAGGAATAAATCTTTGTTGGAATTCAAAACTTCCAATGCATCTTGGAATTGCTTGGAGTGGCGAAGTTTTTCATCAGTTGCCAGGCGTTTTGCTTCAATGAATTTCTGACGAACAAGAGCCATCTTTTTCTCATTCATATTCTCATTATGCCTTCCCTTCTGTGGTGATTTCTCTCTTAAAAGATTTGCTTTTTGTGATTGCTGCCATACTTCATAAACATCTCTGTATTCATTCTGCTCTGGACACTGATGAACCTCATGTTGCATTTGCATGTCCAAGAACCCATTTTTTGGCTGCCAATAATCCAAGGGTACACCCGAATAACTTCGTGAATATCCTCTTGAATGTATTTTTTGCACCACTGAATCAGGTTTCCGCTGAGGGAGGGCATCAAGCCCCATCAACTTGGCAACTACACTGGGTGGATTATGCTTGGAATCCATTTCTTTTGACATTTCCTGGGCTATTAATGTCTTCACTGGTGTTCCATTTGCTTTTTTATTTGAAGTTCTCCTTAGCTCAGATATTATCTGCATGCGCCACATAAACAGAACAAATACATATCTGAGTACTTCAACAATATCACAATTCAGAACTCAGTATCAAATATGTATTCAGTAATAAACTTCTAATTTACCACTTTATCCTCTATCTGATCATCAATTGGATTTTTTGTTGACACATCTGATCGGCTTCTTGAGAACGGAGAGCCTGTTAATCAATTACTACCATGTCAACAAGCAGACTTAAAACTTAAGAATGCATCATTACAGGTACCAAAAAAAAGGTACCCATCATGTCTGAAAAGTAAAATTTTTGTAGGCATTTAAAAAAAAAACAAAGATATTTAGTCTATTTTAGTTATCAAAATGCTATTTCTGTTGAAAAGAACCTGTAGGGGGTACCATTGCCTCAAAGGTTATGGCCATTCTCCAGTTTTTCCTCCTCCCACCAACTCACAAAGATGGGACCAGTACAGGGAATGACCTTTTGACTGTCCTTAATAACCTTTTAAGGAGGGTATAATAGATTGAACTTCAAATTTTACACTTAACCTATAGGGGGGAGAGAGAGGGAGATTAAACTACCTGCTCATTAAGGCAGTCAACATCATACTTTAGGAATTCGAATTCTAAATTTTTCACTATCCTACAGTCAAGTCTCAACATGTTGAAAAAAAAAAAATGGTAAATCATAGTTGTGGCTTTCTCATTATTTGAACCAATTTCTAAATGAAATATTACAGAGATTAAAGATTTGACTAAATATTAATAGATAGAAAATTGACCAGACCAACAACAATTAGCAAACAAACTAATCCACTTCTAGGTGGAAACAGATGAAAATCTGAACAACTAACCATCAAACAGAAGGAAACTTGCCAAATTTTTTGTTAGTATATGATTAATTTTATCATCGCTTGTCACTCCTCAGTCCTTAAGATAGTCAATTTGATAAGTGATGAGTATAATAAACTCTCAATAGATCCATGATTTGACAACTGTTATAAATTTCCAAGCTAACAATGCAAAGCTAAGAGATACCTCACACAGGAAGTGGGAAAAGTAATATGTAAAATATAATAGAAGAGAAGCTCAGCAAAGGAAATCACCATCACGATCACAATATGGTTTATCCGCGAGCAGCCGGTTTCCTGATACACCTGTACTCAAATCAAAGAGGTTGACCATTCTTCCCAAGCATCCCGGAAAGGATTTCTCAAGATTGTTGCTTTTGCCATTCTGAATCCCATTCATTTCAACACCTGAAACAAAAGTAGGCCCGTGTGTAAATATCAGTTGTATTTTGCGTTTGGATCTCAGGTAAGCCTGAAACAAGAAGATTAAATTCCTAATTCACCCAATACCTGGTGCAAAAATGAAGAATAAGTGCCACCAAATAAGAGAGCATAAAGCTTCAAGGTAGAAGCTCAATCAAAGGAAAAATGTACCAAGAACTAGTGCAAAACATAAACTTTTTAACAGGCAACGAAATAATACGTGCATACACAGGGAAGGGGGAGATAAAATCGAGAGGAAAAGAATGCTTGTTCAAAGGGCCAATCGATTTTTTCTTTTTATTTCTTCTCTTTTTTAACGCTTATTAGAATTATGACAAGATATAAAGAATAAGAGAGACAAGACTCTGTGTGCAGTGTGAAAATTCGGCCTATTCACATGAAAGTTCACATCAAGAGGTAACAACACGCTGAATAAACTCCTAGTGTTCTGAAAAAAAAAAAAGAAAAAAAAACAAACTAGCTGAAGCATCAAGTAATCAACATTCATTCGGATAGACACCCAACTGTTACATATCACCATTAGATGCTTAGGTTCCGAGACAATAACCTTAAAAACCACATATTGAAGTACAAATAATAAATCAATTGGGAAGTCAAAATTCAAGCTTTTAAAAACAAATTAGGTTTAAATCAAAGAAATTCATATAAATTACAACTTAAATTCAAATATCATTTCAAAAGGCTGCAATTATAGCAGAAGAAAAGCAAATCAAGAGATAAAAAGTAGAGAGAGAATCAGATTCGATTACCTTCGAAAAGCGAGATACGGAGAGAGGGCAAAAAGGCGAAACCAAAAAAGTATCGCGGACACTAAAAGGGTCGCATAATCACAGAATGCAAACTCCTGATGCTAGAGAGATTCCAGGGAGATCAAAAGAGCTTTTAGAGAGAGAAAGTAGAGAGAAGACGGAAAGGGAGAGGATTGGGACGAGGGAAAGAGGTACTAGTGGCTGCGACGCCGCCTGAATCTCACATTCCGGCGAGAATGTGGCCGGAAATTCGCCGAACTAAGAGGCTCTGATAAGAGCAAAGAGGGACTTCTCTGCACCAACTCTGTCCGACTTGAATTCCATTTGTTTATTCTGTTTCATTTTATGAGTTGATTACGGAAGAAACCAGAGAGAGAGGGGGGAGTAGAGAGAGAGAGGGAAATGAAAAAACAGACACTAGAGAGAGAATTGTATGTCTATGCGTACTAAAAAATTTACTGTATGAGATTCTCTTTTGCAAATTTGACAAAACTTTCATGATCCTATTTTTGATCTTAATGCAATTGATTTGAAGTTGATAAAATAATAAAAATAAATTTAAAATAATAAAAATTTGATTTGAAGGAAGAAAGGAAATATAAGGAAAACATATTTATAAAAAAAAAAAATTAAAAAAAAAAATATTTGTTATCCTTCCATTTTTTTTTTTTCGCTTGATAGAATTCTCTATTGTAGCGGGTGTAATTTTTTATTGAAATAAATTCATTTACTTCTAGGTTCCATTTCTTATAATATTTAAGAAAAATATATGATTCCGTAATTTGACCAATGATATAATTGCAAAATGTAGTGAACAGCTAAATAAGACTTTTAATTAGGTCCAACTTTTATTCTTGACTAACTTGCATTATGGTGGTGGAGTTTTGTTCTTCGATTTGTAGATCTCTCGCATGATTAACACTCCCACAACAGTATCAATTAGTTGACCAAACAAGGGATCAGACATTTCATGTGATGAAAATGAATATTTTATAACATAATGTTTTACTTTTACATATGTTTTGATATCCCATGACATCCATGTTTACCTAATTCACTAATTTAATTGCCCTTGTTATAAAGTATTTTTGTTGATGAGTCACTTATTACTAAATCACGTAAATTAGATTTTAAGTTACAAACGTATCGTTCGATTCGTAATTCTCTTCAATATTTTGATACTATTACACACCTATATAAATTGATGAATTTTGTCAGTTTATATAGATATTCATCACACCGCGACGACGACGGATACCGTGGCTACAAACCATACTC
>JAOTQH010000007.1:1754143-1765265 GCA_025631255.1 Cornus kousa | reverse complement strand
ATATATATTAGGGTGAGATAGGTAAAATCGCTCAAATAAATATGCTGATATATTGGAGGAAATTAAAATCAAAATATTTATTTAAAAATTTGACAAAGTTAGAGGACAAAATTTTTTAAAAATTTATTTTAACTTTCTTGGCATTTTTGTTGACTCTAATTTCCTAGTTGAATTTAATTTGCTATATGCAATGAAACATGGAATCTGCGCAATTTTTCATCATTGGTTTCTCTTTCTTCTTATTATTATTATTTTATTTTTTATTTTTATCTATTTATTTTAATATGCGATTTCTTAATTATATAATTTGAAGAGGTAAATAATATTTTATTTTACTCCGTCTCACCCATTCATCAGAATTTGTACTACCTCTCTTCTATTCTAAAATCTCTCTAGAATAGTAGGTAAAAAGATCATTAAAAACAACAACTTGTTTTTAAAATCGAAGGATAGACTTCAGAATATCATAAATCTGGACCCCATTCCCAAGCCCATTATAACATTTGGGCCTCGCTGACCCAATCCTTTTTGGGATTTGTTTGGAATCAAATCCTTCAAAGGAATTGGAGTGTAGAATAAACTGAAATTTTTTTTGAAAGGTGAATAAACTGAAATTTGTAGAAAAGAATTTGACTACCATTTTAGGACGTAGAAATGTGACAGATGCGAAAGAAGTTTATAAAATGAGAGAAGTAAAAAGCAGTATATAAAATGATAAATTTATTATTACATCCCTCATTTAAAAAAAAAAAAAAAGGAGAAGAAAAAAAACGAAAAGAAAAAAAGGTATTACATGATTACATCCCGAATTATATTAATTTTCATCTAATTTGTAAGCGTTATAAAACAAACTTTGAAATCCTTCAAATTCCATTACCTTTTAAAATTTCATTATTCTAAACGCGGGAGCGAAAATCTTAAAAGTCCCGCCACAAGCCCTAGACTTGCAACTTCTCAATTCAGCCCACTGATACCTCTACCTTCTTCACGAACGCCAACAGCACGCCGTAGTACCACAACGGTAGTACCAGTAACTCTTATGGTTGAATCTATATTCATGTATGTATATATATGCAAGATATAAATAATGATTGTATGTATATATATATGTAATATATATAACGCATTTATGTACATGTGTACATATATACATAATACATACACATATTTATATATATGTATGCCTCCATTTTGAAACCCATTATTTTAATCTGTAGTTGATTCTACTTAGACTACAGATTAATTCCCTTGTGCTGTCTACTTTTGATGATTGAATTTTTTTTTTCTTCTGATATATATGTTGATGTTTACATTTTGAATTACATTAATTGCCAGTTTATCTCTGTAAGACAACATCTAGCATTTTGCATGTTTCTTATGGATAATTTATTGAAACAATGAAACTTTTTATCGTTATGTATTTCACATCATCTTGGGTATTTCCCAAATATCTACATTTGTTAATTACCTTGATTTACAAAAACTGTCTTCCAAATTGCTTTATTTTGTTGGTGGTCCATTATTACTCCTTCAAATTACTCTGTTGCTAGTAACCACCACTTCATCAGACGCTTCCATCATCTAGTAAAACTCTTTCATTTTCTGGAAGTAGCAGATTCTCTATTTGGAAAAATCACTATAATTATTCCAAGTATATAAGAACTATATGGAAGCACTTATTGTTTTAGCTGAACCTTTGCTTTAGCTGTTAAATTAAGAAAATAGTTTTGTTGTTCAATCTTAGCAAAACTTCGACTCAATTTATGATCCACTTTCTCTGTTCATACTTCATATAACCATCATCACCCAAATTTTAGCATCACCTAGAATTTTGATGGTGTGACACTTGTTACAGCTATTAACCACACATGCCATACTTGTTACAGCTCGAAATGACACCTACTCTCTTATAGGCTGTAGTAATTACAGACGGTAGCAAGGTCCAAAGGTGCTTGATTATCATTCCTTGATATGCTTTTAGCACCAGATGTGCCAATAATGGATCAGAGGTATCCTGTCCCAAAAGGGGGCAGATGGGGGCAAGGATTTGGCTGGCCCCTGGTTATAAGTGTATTTTTGTGGATGTTTAACTAATGGACAATCCTGAAAGAAAAAGAAAAAGAAAAATAAACTTTCTGAACAAGTTAATTGGGTTATGACATTTTTTTTCCTTTTTTTTTTCTTTTCCATGATTATTTTAGTTTCTTTGATTGATGCTTTTAAACCTATCTTGCCAATGAAAGGATGATTTTATCATAATTTTTTTGGGCATGTGTTGAGGACATAGCTGAATGCTTTTGTAGCTTATTTTATTTTATATTTTCTACGTTGGATTCTTGCATAGAATGATCAACTCTTCTTGTATTTTTTGCTAGATGGACAAAATGGACTTAATTCTCTTGGACTGGCTTATAGATTATCAGGATGAGATGGGGGTTTTGCTCATTATGTCGGCGTTTTATGAATGTCAACAGTTATGCCCTCGTCGAAAGAGGAAGGCCCAGGAAATAGAATTGATGGAGCTTGTGTCAGTGTGGACTGAGTTGACAAGGGCAAAGACTGTAGCCATAGTTAAAATTTTTGATGCAAGGAAAAGAGCAAAAACTGAAACTTCAAAGCTAAAGACTGAAGCAATGGAAGGGAAATCTAAAGCTCCACATTCATCACCTTCCTTTTCCTTAAAGAGCTGTATGCAGTGCTTAGAGGCCATGGAAGGTGTGGATGGAAGAACTTATATGAAAGCTCTTGAGATGTTTAGGGATGATGACAGGAAGGAAATGTTTATGGCAATGTCTGCTAAGAGAAGAAGGGAATGGTTGGATAGACTTGAATGATGGATTTATCCTCTAACAAGATTTTTGTGCATTCTCTATCTGCATTGCGGTCTGAAGTTTAGGACATGGCTTTACTGAGGTTGTTTGAATGATATCTCTGAAGCCCCTTTTGCCTTACGTGTGTCTCCTTATCAATATGTTCCTTTTTAATATGTAACATGGACATGGTTGAATATTTACCATATTTAGTCTATCCTTATGTTTTATTTTATTTTGCCAGTGGATTTACACACTAATTGTTAGTGCTTATAGCATAATCTGGAAGAGACTCGTACTTCTCATATATGGGATTTGATAGAATGATACCTAGGGTTTCTTTCTTCTTTTTTTTCTTTTTTTTTTTTCTTTTTTCCATGTTAATAATACAGTCTTGTTGTCACATGGCTCCTCAATAAAATGTAACAGGGAGTGTTGCTAGGTTATGCATGTAATCAAAGCTCTGTTTGATCCCAAGTAAAGAAACCCGTTCTCCTGAACTTTGAGGATTAACTAGTGAGAAAATATGCAAGTAATGTAGGCTTAGTTATATTAAGAATTTATTAGTGGGACAATTTAGGATGTACTAGGTCTAGTTTGTTCAGTGTAATTTTTAGTTCCCTATTAGGGGTGATGTATTATATAAATTCATGAAGGTTAATGTTGATTGGAGATGGAAGAATTTCTGTTATTTTTTCTCTCAGATAATTTTGCTACTGGCTAACTGTGTGTTTAAAGTATACAGAAGAATTGAATATGGTTGTTGCATAAAGGTTTTTGTATTAGGAGAAGCTATTATTACATTTACATGAAAATGTTGATGAAGAAGCCAATACTTGCCTGAGAACTTGTCACTGATGTTCGCAAGAAGCCCCGACTTCCAAGATAATTCATGATTGTATACCTCTCTTGCTTAAGGTAAAGTCATACTACAAGTTGTTTATTTCACTTGCATTTACTTGGATTTTAAGTGCCCATGGTATGGTATGATCTTGCATTCCTGCTACAAGTCTAAAATCGATGGTATGGAATGATTTCTAATTGGCATACCATCGTTTATCTTAGTAGCATGTAGAAGAAAAATGGCCCTCGTGATGGGATTGAGAAAGTAGCAAAAGAGACTTGTGGCCAACCCATGTGGGATTCTGGCATTCGGTATGTCAGTACTGATGTCCAAAGAGAAGGAGGCTGCAAGGGTAATGCAAAATCATGCAAAGGAATCTAAATAGAAAAAGACATAAAATGTAGCTGTTAGATGCAGTCAGGTTGATGAAATTTCAGTTGCAGATTTGAGGATGTGGTGGTCAAGAGTGTAGATGGGCCATTGATGTAGATGGGCATTGAGATGAAGAACCTTTTTGTAATTTTGAATCAGTAGGATGGGGACCCATGTGGCTTGTTGTTAGGCTCTGTTTGTGAATGTGAAGTGGCTGCCATTTGATTAGTTTTTTGTGTATGAAGTGCTTGGGAGTTTTTCAGAAGCTGTTGGAAAGTACTATTTCATCTCTACTTAGGTCCCTTTGCCATATAAGAAAGGGTAAGTTCCTGTGTGTGATTAGTGTTGGATTCTCTGACCAGAAAAAATATGGCATAATGAAATTTGATTCTTGAATCAAACTAATAGTGACACATTATGTAAATCCACATAATCAAAGACTGCAAACTCTGTACATGAAGAGTCTGCATCTTCACTCAATGTTACCCATCTGCTGGTAGTACCATGCCCTTCACATATCATACAGGTACAATTCTAGTCATCACTCATTTTCTACTAGTAGTTGTCTTTAAATGTCTGCTAGTTTCTTTTTTTCACGTCAAGAATGTTAGGGGGTAGTGGTTAGAGGGGAGGGTGCAAGGTTCGAACACAAGCTCCTAGACACAGGGGAGCAACCCAACCACTCAGGCAACACGGCACTTTCGATTGTGTACTAGTTTAACAATGTACTTTAAGTTACTTGTTAAGCACTCGAAGGACACGGTTTGAGGCTTGAGTGGACAATTATTGCTTTTAGAATTTTCTGCATTTTGGCTCTCCTTGGCTTGCAAGTTGCAATTTCTTTTCAGTTCTATTTGTGTTTCCATTTATGCTTTACAGAGAAGATTTAACCTGTAGTTTTGATTGAGGGCTGGTGGTTCTATCCATGTGGTAGGCAACAGAAGCTTTTATTTATCAGAGTTGGTCAAACTGAAAGATAATAATTTTTAAGGTGGTGTTCAGCCATCTTGAATGTGGGAATTCTGAGAAGAGAGAGAAAAAATGTGGTGGATATGGTGGAATTGAGGTTTATTGTCCTTGATAGGCCCTACACCCCAATGGATGCCAATCAACAAGTTGATCCCAAGTATTATATCAATGGACCATTCCTCCAAAGAACTCTGATGTCTATTGGAGAAGAAAGATTGAAATACTCTCCAATTTACAACAGTTCAACAGTGCCATCAATTGATGTAGAACTTGAAAACAACTGGACATGGGACACTCTCTTATTTAACATGATCAGTCTTTACCAAAGACGTAAAGACACTTCGAAACAACGCCCCAAAACTTGAACAATAAGAGAGATTTTTTAAAATTAATTAATTATTATTATTTATTTTTATTAATACTTGTCCAAAGCTATGCATATAATTCAAAAACATATAAAAATTCGGAATATTTGGAGAGAAAATGAAGATATGAACTGTGGGGAAGGAAGTTCTTTCTCATTATAACTGATAACTGGATAATTGTACAAAGCTACATAAAAACTTGGAACTAAAGGAAAAAGAAAAAGCCTCATCATCCTCAGTATACAAAACACCCAAACATTATCAAAACCTTGGGCTTTCCTGGAGAGGGCTGGTCTCTGTGCTAGTTGTTCTTTCTTTCTTTTTCTGTTTTTATAATTGCTATCTTTACACGATACATTTCACTCTGAGCTACAATGTATTTAACAAAGATGGAAAAGGAAAGGGAAATCGATGAATGTTTCAGAGATCTGTGATCAGAACTGTGAAATGCATCGTCGATGTGAAGGGACTTTTTGCTTCTTCTGCTTCAAATCTTCCTTCCACGCCTTGCCAATGTCTTGTGCTATTCTCATTGCATCTGAGGATGCACCAGAGAGCCCTCTTCTTGTGAATCCAACAGCATAGAGCCCAGCATTTCCTTTCCACCCATTTGATGGCACCTTTGGAAAACCATTCTTGGAGAAGAATTCTGTTTCCTGTACATAAATCAAATCAAAACAAGATTAGTCCATTTATCCAAATATCTTTTATGCACTTAATAAAGAACAAAATATCAGAAACTCAAATAAAAAAAACATAAAAAATTAAGAACTGTCAGAAATTATATACTTATATTTCTGACTGCAAATAAATGGGACAAATATCAAACTGCCAAACAGAAGCTTAGCCATCTGTTCGTAGTCTGACATCCTTTTGGGATTATGGGTATCATTTTCTTTATAGTCCCAACTGTCAAAACTGTCACAGAATACCCCCTCCCCCAGAGTATGTGTGTGTGATTGTGCGTGTATGACAGTGTGTGAATAATGAACAGGGAACTCAGAACATCATCTCACCTGTAGCCAGTATGGGACATTGCTGCGGTACCCAGTAGCCAAAACAACCGAGTCGATTTCGAGCATTTCACCATTAACGAGTTCAACCATGCCGCGAGAGAACCTCTTGATTCCGGGGACTATATGAATTTCGCCAGATCTGATCTTTGCCATTGCACCAATGTCCAGAACAGGGGTCTTTCCACTGGTATTCTTAAGCTCCAATGGACCCATTGATGGCCTTTTCAGCCCGTATTTCTCAATGTTTCCAAGAATCAACCATGCGAAAATCAGCAAAATCTTATCAACCACCCAAAGTGGTAGCCATTTCGTCATCATGGAAGCCAATTCAAACGTTGATCTCCCAAATACTTCCCTCGGCAAAACATGAACCTGTAGATCAAAAACAGAGTGCACTTTGTAAGTATCTGAATTTCATGACTTAAAATTTCTAGTTTCGAAGTAAAAAAAAAAAACAAGCAGATAAAAGTTGACTTACCGAGCTTCGGACCACCATTGATGGTTTAGCATTGTGGTTGGAGAGGTCAAGAGAGACTTCCATGCCTGAATTTCCACAGCCCACAACAAGAACTTTCTTTCCAGAGAAGCTCTCTCCAGACTTGTACTCACAAGCATGAACTACTTCACCTCCAAAATCTTTCAATCCGTCAATATCCGGCATCACACGCTCTGCATTCTCACCGGTGGCCACCACAAGCCACTGGCAAATGTACTCAACCTCAGACCGGGTTGAGCCCCTGGTGGACACGGTCCTGACACGCCACAGGCGACAAGCCTCGTCGTACTTGGCTGACTGCACACACTCATTGAATTGTGGGTTGATTTCAAAGTGCTCTGCATACGATTCAAGATAGTTTATGAACTGTTTCTTTGTTGGGTATTCCGGGAAGCTTTCCGGGAATGGGAGCTTCGGGAGTTGGCAGAATTTCTTGGGGAGGTGAAGCTTTAGGCGATCATAAGTACGCTTTTGCCACAAGGATGCAATACAATCAGCTCTTTCAAGTACCACAAAGGGCACACCTTGCTCTCTAAGGCATGCTCCCACTGCTAGTCCGGACGGCCCGGCTCCGACTATGACTGGGCCATTCACCCAAACACAGCGAGGATAACAGAAGTCATTGTTATCAGAAACACTAAACATTTTCAGGTTACAAAAGGGTGTGTGAGAGAATAGTTTTTGAGTTTAGTTGGTAGTAGTTTGTAGAAGAGCAAAGAGAGATGAGAGGGTGGGTTTTTGAGGTTTGAAGTGACACAAGACAATGGAGTTTGTGTTTTTTGATGAGAGATGAGGGGATGGAGGGGGCTTAAATAGGGGACGGGGTGTTGGCCATCACTGATAAGAGGTGCATGTGATGGGAGTGGGGAGTTAATGCTCTTCAAGTCTCATTCCCAAATCATTAAATCTGAAGTCTGCTCTATACTTTTTTTATGTTACAATCATTAAATAATTAGATCTTAGTAAATTATATTTCCAATTAAAAAAATGAAGAGGGTTCAGCTTATTCATTTTTAATGAATTGTTTTTACTTTTTTATTTTAAAAATATTTAGAATTTATATGAAGTTATTGTTGTTTATAAAATAAGTGACACATTGTAAAGGCTCCAATCACGGATGAGTACATGACAATTTATATTTAGAAAAAGGAAATAGCCTCTGAAAATAGAATTGTAAGTCCCGACTTTTTTCATGTTACCACGAGAATTTCGTACATTTAAACTTATTCTTTTTTTATAATTTAATCTTTAACACTCAGATGAAATTAATGGGCATAGTATAGGAGAGATACGCTGAGAATAACACAAATGAGGTATGTTTTATTTATTTATTATTATTATTTTTAAAATTTTTGGATAGGAGAGATACGCTGAGAATAACACAAATGAGGTATGTTTTATTTATTTATTATTATTATTTTTAAATTTTTGGAAAAACTACTAAACATGTTGGAACAAAAGAATTAGAGGTAGAATTTGGGAACAGTGATAGTGACTCGTCATGCTCATCAGATTTTGGTGGGCCTACAAAGGGGTCTGAAAACTCCTAAGACAAAGTCTATGCTTACCTGGCAGGGGAGGAGTTGCTGACTGGAATAGGCGCAGTGCACCCACGTGGGAGTGGATCAGTCGAGGGTTTTAACGTCAAACCCCTCTAATTGGACCCCCCACAGGCTTCAGAGGCGTTGGGATTGGGACTTGTAAGGCTGTTTAGGTCCACAAAACCCATTCCTGCCAACCCATGGTTCACACCCACGTTGGTGGCATGTGTAGTCCCACATTGGTCCAAACATTTTGTACACTGCCTTTCCTTAATTCATCAACAGAAAAAAAAATCTTAGGGTTTTGGATTAA
The DNA here is from genome assembly GCA_025631255.1 of Cornus kousa. NCBI lineage: Eukaryota > Viridiplantae > Streptophyta > Magnoliopsida > Cornales > Cornaceae > Cornus > Cornus kousa. The sequence goes on along the minus strand of JAOTQH010000007.1, from coordinate 1,756,539 downwards.
AAAGTCAATATTGCCATTTTTAGCCTCAGGAGACCATTATTTAGCAGTGATAATGTTGTCCTTTCGCTAAGAATGTATCGATAACTGTATGATAACGAAGCTATATTAAAAAAAATAAAGAGTTGTTCACACATAGGCCGGTCATGGCCGATACGATACACACAAGACTGTGGGGACTAGCCCAACACAGTTAAAATAGACTCTACATATCTCATTTGCGTACCGACTCTGAATACCGTAACTACTATCATTATAAATAGACCTTTATTATTATTTTGATGGAAAGAAAATAATAATAATATTCTTATAAACTTCACTAATTTTAGAGGGATAAGAGTTAAAAATTAGTATGAAAAAGATCGGAATGATAACTCTGAGGCCTAAATTACACAATTGAAGATGGTTTATTTATAAGTAGAAGAATTCAGAAAACTAGCTAGCAAGGGGTTAAATAACTCAGCCCACTTCGCGAAGGGCTCGACCATCTGTTAACTTCGTACGAACCAATGCTCATGAACTTCAAGAATAGGACAGTATGGCCTTAACCAATGCATTCAACGAATTAGCTAGCTAGGTTTAAGATTTATTATTTTTTAACAATTTTTATGGAAAATATTATATGATGATAGTAAACAATTTTGGAGTAGGAATGAATGCCATGCATGTAATTCTATGGAAACCCTAATCCCTGTGATAACACGTATAAGGCTGACAATTGATACACGCGTCGTCATGCTAAGGAAGGAAGTAAAGTACTGGAATTTGGAGCTTTTCCTATGATAATGATGGTGATTAAAAAGTGAACGTACTTAGGATTCATACTTGTATGCTAGCTATAGGTTAGTCATGAAGTACTACTATATAGTAATTAAATAATAGTAGTATAATTTTTAACTGCATATATATGTGTGTGTGTGCATGAAGAGTTTTGAGTTGGAAAAATGATGGTGCAGCCCACCAGGACCACTGGTGTTAATTGAGTGAAAATTCATGGGAAGAAGAGGGAAGCATGTGCATGAATTGTTTGGTTTCATGGAGTCTCTCCTTTTTATGAAAAGATTGAGAGCTATGGATTTGGCGTTTCTATGGCTATATATATTAGTTTTATATCTTGAAAAAGGGCTTTGGAATGAGTAATATCATGATCATACCAACTTCACTTAGGCCAACCCAACCCATATTTTAAAAACAAACCTCCAAATGCAACATACAAAGGGAAGATATATATGTGTGTGTGTACGCACACACACACAGGCATATATATATATATGAAAGCTATAGGTAGAAAGATATGTACTTAGCCATATCCCATGCATGAATGATATGGTAGCTAGGAATATGTCTTTTTGTTATACATTTCTAGCTTCCAGCAGCCTTGCAATGCTCCAAGGCCAGCTTGCTTGTTAGCTTTCCGGAGGCTGTCTACTTTTAGGATATATCAAAATGCCATTATACGGAGTATATATTAATTAATAGTACTATTTGAATATTTTCTCTCCTTTCACGGCAACAAACCTAGCTAGGGCAATTTTTCCTTCTAATTTTATTTTATTTTTTAAAATTTAATTTATTTTATTTTATGGTCGGCGGTACTTGCTATGAAGCTAGCGCGTTTTGGCAGAATATCTTTAGTGGGGATTAGCTAACTAAATTATGCAAAAGTTTTTCGAAAATCTACAATGAATGCAGTCACGCGTAAAGAAAAGTAGGAGAATATATAATGAAATCATATATGTGTGTGTGTGTGTGCGCGCGCGCGCATTAGGATATATGTATATCTAATATAACTTCACTGTCTTCTTATAAGGACATATATACTTCCTGGAAGCTCAGTTACCTACTTTCACTTAGCTTGGCAGAAAAAAGAAGCTTCATTTGGCAGAAAGTTAACTGATGGGCATCTAAGAGTGATATTTGGCGGTGCCGCTACAATTTATATAATATGTATATGCATTATTCCCTTGGATGCATATAGCTTAATTATTGTCACCTTTGTTGATGAAATATACATATATAATATGAAGGTTTTGATTATTGTTTCCCCTCATAAATTATATTGTTATTTTTATTTATATAGATCCTATTATCAAATCTGTATTTACCTAAACCCGTAAATATGTACTATAAGATACAGAACCATTCTTCGTTTAATATATATATTACTAATTTGGCCAGTAATGAGGTGCGTTTGGTTCGCTGGATATCCCCACCATTTTCAAAAATAGCAACTAGCAATAGCATATTACATTAACCCAATCCTTTCTAACTTACCAAAAATTTAAAAAATGTGTTTGTGCGCGGCGCGTATGTGTATCCACATATGCAGGACATGTTACAGAGAAATATATATATATATATATATATATATATATATATATGAATGGTAAGTTGGAATT
>JAOTQH010000007.1:1735392-1751099 GCA_025631255.1 Cornus kousa | reverse complement strand
ATAAGATTTTCTACCATCAATATTTATGACACTTATTATTCGGTTCAAAAAATAAATTTACCTTTATCATCATCATTTATGGTTTTTTTCACTAAAATAAATTTATGACTTGGTCACTTCTTTTAAACAATATGCCGAGTTGGACCTCGCATTAGGATTGGTGCGTGGTTAGACGCGCCAAAACATACACGGAAGATGAACTGTGTGGTTCCCTCTCCTTACTCTGTTACTCAATCCAAAATGAACAAAATATGAATTCTCTCTCACACAGTCACACACACTCTCTGCTGTCTCTTTCTCTGGACTCCTATTTTAAGTTACAACTCAATCCATATTTTCTGTCTCTCAAACCTGCTTCTCAGTCCCTATCTTCTCTCTCTACACTCCCTGTTGTTTCTCTCTCTAAAACCTCATTACTTGCTCTGTTGTCTCCCATCAACTCCCCTGTTTTAAAGTTCTCTTAAGCCACATTCTCTCTTTAAAACCTCTCCAGACCCATCTCTCTCTGTTTTTCTGTGGAGAGAGAGACCAAAAATGAACAACAACAACAAAGAAAAGCTGGTGGTGGAGGTGGTCGGAGCGCACAACTTGATGCCCAAAGACGGCGAGGGCTCGTCTTCACCATTTGTAGAGGTTGAGTTCGAGAACCAGAGACTCAGAACCCAGGTCAAGTACAAGGACCTCAACCCAGTTTGGAACGAAAAGCTCGTCTTCCATGTCAAAGATGTCGCCGATCTTCCATACAGAACCATAGAAGTGAACGTTTTCAACGAGAAGAGGTCGAACAACAGCCGGAACTTTCTGGGTAAAGTTAGGGTTTCAGGGTCCAGCATTGCCAGAGAAGGCGAAGAGCAGCCACAATCCTACACCCTCGACAAAAGAAGCTTGTTTTCTCACATCCGAGGAGAGATTATCTTGAAGCTGTATCTATCTACGAGAGAGCAAGTTAAAGAAGTCATCAATGGCGGCGGTGGTGGGTTGGTCTCTGGCTCGTCTTCCTCGGCTTTTTCGAAGAAGAACAAGAAATTGCAGCAAGGGACGACTATGGCGGTTCAGCAACAGTTGGGGCAAGAAAACAAGCAAACCCACCAAATCCAACAGCATTCAAAGCCTATAGATTCGAACCCAGGTGATATGAAGCCTGTTGTGGTCACAACAGGGCACAATCCGGCCATCTCCGCCGTCAACGGCGGCGCCACCGGCGGTGGAGGCGGCCACGGTGGTGGGTTTGGTGTCTACTCAAATGGGTTGAGCGAGTTTTCGCTTAAAGAGACGAGTCCTCATCTGGGTGGTGGTCCTCTGAGCAAGGACAAAACCAGCTCAACCTATGACCTTGTTGAGCAAATGCAGTATCTTTATGTTAGGGTTTTGAAGGCTCGTGAAATTCCTGTGTCTGGTGGAAATGAAGTGATTGCAGAGGTAAAACTTGGAAATTACAGAGGAATTTCGAAGGTGGTTAGCTCCAATCATGCCGAATGGGACAATGTGTTTGCTTTCTCTAAAGACTCTATTCAGTCATCAGTGGTGGAAATTTTGGTGAAAGAGAAGGACAAGGAAGAATTTTTAGGCCGTGTTTGGTTTGATTTGAGTGAAGTCCCCAAAAGGGTTCCGCCGGACAGTCAATTGGCGCCACAGTGGTACAGAATGGAGGACAAGAAAGGCGACAAGGCAAAAGGCGGCGAAGCAATGGTGTCGGTGTGGTTCGGAACTCAGGCCGACGAGGCCTTTGCCGAAGCATGGCATTCGAAGGCAGCCAATGTGCATTTGGATGGTCTCTGTTCTATCAAGTCCAAGGTCTATTTGTCCCCAAAGCTATGGTACTTGAGAGTTTCCATCATTGAAGCTCAAGACATCGTGATGGGGGAGAAGGGTTCAGCGATGATGCGATACCCCGAGCTTTCGGGGAAAGCCCAGGTCGGAAACCAGGTTTTGAGAACCAGAACTGCTCCGGCAACGCCAAACCGGAGCCTGTCAAACCCCATTTGGAATGAGGATTTGATATTTGTGGTTGCAGAGCCATTTGAGGATTACTTGTTGGTCTCGGTCGAGGATCGCATTGCCCCGAACCGTGATGAGGTTTTAGGGAGGGTTTTGATTCCGGTGGCCGCCATAGAAAGGCGACTAGACGGAAAGCAGGGGAATTCTAGGTGGTTCAACCTTGACATTGGCCTCAACAATGGTTCTGAATCTAAGGCTGTGGTGAGATTCGGGTCTCGGGTTCATCTCAGGGCCTCCCTCGAAGGAGGCTACCATGTGCTCGATGAGGCCACAATGTATAGCAGCGACGTTAGGCCAACTGCGAAACAGCTCTGGAAGCCCCACATTGGGGTGCTTGAAATGGGCATTTTGGGTGCAACCAATCTCATGCCAATGAAGCTTAAAGAAGGCAAAGGAGGCACCACGGACGCCTATTGTGTCGCCAAGTATGGCCAGAAATGGGTGCGAACGCGCACCGTGGTGGACAGCTTGTCGCCGAAATGGAACGAGCAGTACACATGGGAGGTTTTTGATCCCTGCACAGTCATTACAATTGGGGTGTTTGACAATAGCCGTGTTGATAATAACACAGCCAGTGTGGCCGGAGCCCGGGACTCTCGCGTTGGCAAAGTCAGAATCAGGCTGTCCACCCTTGAATCAGATAGGGTTTACACTCACTCATATCCCCTCCTCATGTTACACCCTTCAGGGGTGAAGAAAATGGGGGAGCTTCACTTGGCGGTCCGGTTTTCGTGTGCTAACATGGTTAACATGCTGCATATGTATGCTATGCCTTTACTACCAAAGATGCATTATGTGCATCCTTTATCAGTGAACCAACTAGACAGCCTGAGGTACCAGGCCATGAATGTGGTGGCTTCCCGGCTAAGCCGGGCAGAGCCACCGTTGGGGCGAGAAGTGGTGGAGTACATGCTTGATCATGACTCGCATATGTGGAGCATGAGGAAGAGCAAAGCCAACTTCTTTAGGCTCATGAATGTGCTAGCTGGTGTAGTTGCCACTGGCCGTTTGGTGGAGGCTATGCGCAATTGGCATAAGCCAGTGTATTCAACCTTGTTTGTCATTGTCTTCATTGTGCTTGTGTTAGTCCCGGAGTTCATAATCCCTTTTGTATTGCTGTCTATGGCATTGGTGGGGATTTGGCGGTATAGGTCACGCCCCCGGCACCCACCTCACATGGACACTCGGCTGTCCTACGCCGACGGTGTTCACCCGGACGAATTGGACGAGGAATTTGACTCGTTCCCCACGAGTCGAAGTGCAGACACTGTCCGGATGAGGTATGATCGGCTGAGAAGCGTGGCCGGGAGGGTTCAGACGGTGGTGGGGGACATGGCGACTCAAGGTGAAAGGTTCCAAGCATTGCTAAGCTGGCGTGACCCAAGAGCCACATTCATATATGTGATCCTTTGCTTGCTTGCCGCCTTTGGGTTCTATTTGGTGCCAATTAGGTGGGTGGTGGCTCTGTGGGGGTTATATTTTCTGAGGCCACCCAGGTTCAGGAGCAAGTTGCCTTCTCCACCTGTGAGTTTCTTCAAGAGGCTGCCCACAAGAGCTGATAGCATGTTGTAGACGACTTTAGTCAGATATTTATATGTAGGAGGAGGGTTAGTTTGGAGTTTTTAGTTGCTGTCTTCTTCATATTGTTGGCCAGTCTTTTTGTCGATTTGTATCTATCATCATATTTACCCATTGTCTGGCTTAATGTACTATTATGTTTCTCCGTGTCTCCCATCTTAGTTTGCATTGGTACAATCCGATGTTTTTTTAGTTTTAGTTGGCTTAGTCCTTTACACTCTCACACACTCACACTCACAAACACGTAGTGTTAAACATTAATTTGGGAACATCATCATTTACCAAAAGCCAAATTTCGTTAGATTTTACTTATATAGATCCATTCATTTGATTTCAGAAAGAAATCTGCGTTCTATTTCATTCTCATTTCCCAACCTAGATAATTTGTGTTAACAGAACTTCAAACTTTTCCAAAGTTGAATCTTAAAAAACAAAACAGAGTCAAGTGCCATTGAGTTTTGCCTTGGTAAACAAATCATTGCAGGAGAAATGACATATTATCTCTACTTTTAGTACCATTCATACCAAAATGAAGAAGTTAACAAGTGCCCGATTTTCTGTCCTCAGATTATAAAATTTGGCATTTTCACCGCCACTTATTGAACCGTCTGTACTCTGTTGCTCACAATTGCCAAATCATTTATGGCAAGTTTCACGACAAAAGAAATATAGTAGAAGTCCACAAAACACTATTGCAGACAATGGAGATCAAAAGGCTCGACTTAAAAGAAATGCCACGTTTCTTGCTCACGGCACCAGTTGAGTGGTTGTCGTTTGGGAATTTTAATGTAAAAAGGAAGCCAGGCGAGGATCAGTGCGACGAGGAAGACCAGTTCGGGCTCCCAGAGCTCTACAGCTAGCAGCTGCCTGCAATAATCCCACACAGACAAGGTCATCAACAGTTTTGTATTGCACCTTTTCAAGCCTCTTTCTTAAGTAAATTTGTTACTTAGTAGCATAAACAAGCTTACTAACCACTTGAGCAGCAAATGGCAACATTTTTTCTGGTGGCATGTCGGCACAAATAGCTTCAAATAAAATGCAGAACAAGAGTGAGTACGGATCACATCAATGGAACCAGCCACAAAAATGTATCATACAAAACATAAACCCTAAATTCAGACAAAAAAAATAAACTGCTGTGGGTATCATGACAAGTGATTGTAGGTATAATTTACATGTAATGGTGGAAGAACTAATATAGGTGACAAGATGCTACACAATGTGGATTGCAAACTATACTTGCAACTAAAAAAATGATAGGCACTTAAAAAAAATAATAAATAAATAAATAAAAAAACTAAGAAAATGACAGGATAGCTAAACTAAAGCATAATTGCTAACAGAAAAGGGAGGGAAAAAATGGAGAGGAAAGAGTAGAGAAGTAAAAGGAAAACTACCTGTGGTAGATAATTAATGGTATGGTTATGTGAATTCTCTGCTATATCCAGGTGCGAAACCAATTACAATTTTCCTAAAAAACTGAAACAAGCACATTTGATATGCAACACCAAAGTTTTCTTCACCACCAGCGTAGTTTAAGCAACGTAGCGTAAGCAACACTACGATTAAAAAAGCTTTTGATCTGGATTTGTGACACTATATAGCATGCTTGGGGAGTTGAAATTCAACTCCGGCGCCAATCAAAATTTCAAAACCTGGATTGGCCAAGTACATTGAGTGACCTAAGGTAGGACCCCAACATTAAATTATCATTCCTCATTTGCTTGGATTTCAACCAATTCTAAGAATTTCTAAAATAAATCGTTTAGTCACAGGTATTGACCTGGGGTTGAAGTGGCTTGAACTGAACTAATATCCTTTCCAAGTCGGAGGCCAATTACAAGTTTTAGACTGATAAGAGCCCAGAAATCTCTTAAGGTTGGAACCGTTGGATTAAATGTAAAAAAAGAAAATGTTGCTCCGGTGATTATCAATGACATCTACGTGCTTGCTATGATTTCCAAAAGAATATAAGATTCTCTTCAATAACATGCAACAATAGTCTCCCATTCCAAAGAAGTGAAAAAGTAGAGAAGTTGAACAAGTAAATGACTGATTCGCAAAGGAGCAAAACCACACAGGTAATAGAAATGGACAGCATGCTATGAACGGTTTCACATACCGTAGAGAACGGCCCCAATAAATGCATCTCCAGCACCTGTTGTATCAATAAGTTCTGAGGCTGGTATCTTCTCAGCCGTTCCAACTAATAATCTCCCACTCACAGTTCCAACCCCATCTCCTCGCAATTTTGTCACCGTCTACAACGATTTAAGTAGAAATAAAGCAAAATCATAAAATCCAAATCAAACCTAAACAAAAATTTCTTGCTTTGAAATTCATATTGATTGGCATCCAACATATGTAAAACTGTATTGCAACAATCATTATGATTTTGAGGTGATCAAACCAACCACCTTAGTAAAATCTTCTCTTTTCTGTTTAAAATAACCATATGATGATTTCCTACAATAATCCAGTTCTAAACAGGAACACGTGTTGAGAGACTATTTGATTATGTCAAATTCTCAACACAAGGCTTGGAAATGAAAGAAAGTTGCCAGTCAGTACCAGTCCTATAATAAAAGATTCAAAATTCAGTTGTTTTTTTTGGTCCACAGAAGATTAAATAAGGTAATTAGGTCTAGGTAATCAACACATCAACAGCAATTCATTTTGACTACCCCAGATGCAAAGTGCTAAAAGTCTGAGATAATCTTCCCCAAAGAATATATGTCCATACATATTATACAACACACATGGAATAGAGAAATAAGCATGCGGACAACACAGCTAGTGAATCTGTCAGGCAGAAGGGGAATTACCGATGAAATGCATGCTGGCATGGATTTGCTATTGTCCGTTCTCTGCTTCAGCGATTCTAATAAACTATCTACATCCATTTCTTCAGACTGATCAACCTCTGCTAAAGGTACGCTCCAATTAAAAGCTATGAATATAAAAGAAAATAAATAGACCAAGATTTTCTAGCTTTTGTCCATTCTTCCATTTTCTTTTGAGATTTAAAAAATCAAAATATTAACTGGGAATTCTATACAGACCAGTTACACTTCTCTCAAGCATTATGCAGCCATCTTCGCCCAAGGTCACAATCACAAATTTAATATTTGGCAACTTCAAAAGCATGGAAACAAGTGCACTTGGAACAGATGGCGCTTCAGTCCATGCCTGACAGACAACAAGTACACAAACATGGCTCTTATATTCATCATCTAAAAAACCAGAATTAGGCAGCAAATGTAGTAGCTATACTAATCAATTAAAATTATCAAAATGAACATGAAACTACAAGAAAAAAATGTTTCTCTGACCAAATAATAACTATAATAGTCATGCACAGGGAACTTCAACACAAAATGTTTGCAGTTTGTAGGATGGATGACATCTTGCAGTACCAGATTATGGAAGATCCAAAAATTATTTTCCTGTTCCATAAAATATGTAGTCAAACAAACATATCCACTATTGCGCAAAGTCTGTACCAACTGTGAATGGGGCTGAACGTAATAGGATGATATATTAACATGCAATTTTTCTTAAAGCCGCCATGCCTATTTTTCTTCACTGCAAGATGCACTCAAAGATCATGCCCCCAAACCACAAGGCTTTATTTCCTCCAACCACACCCACTGCCTCTTAGTGCAGAGATGATGTGATGTTGGTAGACTGCAATAGTTTGCATAATTGTAACTGATTGGACCATGTGCTCTCACTACCTGATTCTTTTCTACTTGTTAAGTTGTTTGTTCATTTGTTTGCTGCACTTCCAACCAAAAAATCAGTTCCTTTACTATTATTCTAATTCTTGCCACAATAGTGCAAAACAACTCTGCTGGAGACTATAACTAAAGGGTTGTTTGGTAAAATATTAAGATTAGAATATGCATGGGTCAACAATATATACATAAAACTAAAATTCTTGATGATAGTAACCACATCGCTAGTATGTTCCAAACTAAACTTTATTATCCACATCCCTATTTAAATTTTTTACAACTAAAGTTCTTGAACTATACTTCAAATTGAGTTAATATTCCGTATTATTCTTGATTGAAAAACCTTTCAGTTACAATGCCAATAATTGTACTGCCAAAAACAGTACAATAGTAATTGAGGATTTTATTTGAAGGGTGGAACCTCAATCTCATTGGGATAATAACTTAACAAGGGAGAACATAGAAAAGAAGCATATACTGTACTGGTAATAATCTATATGCTGGTATACCATGTATCTCATTGAGTTCTCATCTTCATTAAAAGCATTAAAATAACAATTTAAAGACGCTAGCAGAAAATGAGGAACACGTGACTAAGACATAAATTTGATGGTATTCAACTCAATGTGAACCAATAAACCCTGGTAAAGAAGGCATCAACCTTGTTTTTCAGTTAATTTTCTTTAATACACAATCTACATATTTTTTTTTGGTCATAGAACACTTTTTTTTTTGTTAAAGTGAGGTGGATCCAACTTATTAATATAACAAACTAGAAGAAAACAATTGACAGTATCTAATCAGAAAGATGGCTTACCTGTGGAAATTTTGCCGAGCATACAACATAGTCTGAAAAATTTAAAAGATCGTCCAACCCTTCCCTTTTCTTTTCTGCATCAACTAAAATAGGTATACTCTTGCGTTTTGCCTGTACTGGAAGAATTGAAGAGATACTGTTCACTACCATTTTGTAAATATTGCTTTTATATTCAAGGATGTAACTGCTAGTATGAGATATTATGCTTGCATCATATTTATGTCATCATGGTAACATGCAGGGCAATGATGAAAAGAAGCAAAATGACAATGTCGGCTACAAAAAGTTGAAAGCTGAGAAATCAAGAAGTGCAATGTTTCCACTTACAAAAGGCAGGTGGTTGCCAGTATGACCTTTGGTACATATACTTCAACAAAAGCAAAGGTACTTAATTAGCACATTCAACTGAAAATTGTGAAGCACCATAGGACCACAGGTCACACCCTAGCTCAGCTTACATATTTATGCATAGTTTGACAATATGCAATGCGTTCATATGGATTATCATTACGCCTTGTCAGCACAGTGGAAAAGTATTGGCATTCAGTTTAGTTTGTCAACCATGGGTAGCTTAACCAATTTAAGAACAAATCTATTTAGTCCCTAAACTAACAAGAAGAAAAAATCAAATCACAATTACCTCCTGTGCAACAACTATAGCCGTTTCAGGCAACCTTACATCAAAATAAGCGAGTTTTGCTTTGTCCAAGGCTGATATCAAATTTGAGCTGGAAAGCTCAGAAGGTATCATAGGAGGGGATCCTGGAGTGTGAATACAAGTACGAGTTTTCCTGAAATGCATACATGATTTATTCTCCAACATATGGAATATAAAAAGCAGACAAGCTGTATGTTTGAGAATTATATCAATACATAGATTTTGAGTGATGATGATGATAGTGATGAAGGCAATGGAAAAATCATATTTTTCAGCTAGTTCCTTAAATACCTGCTCGAGACCATTAACATATCCAAAAATATATAATACAAACTCTTTCACGAAATTTTCAAATGTGCATATGTTACAAATCTTAATATAATATAATAAAGTTGCTTTTTGCCCATCAAATTGCCTTCGTCAGAGCAGAAATATGTAGGAAATCAACAAATAGAGATGCATTTTTTTGGACAAGAAAGGAAAGATGATCTTTGTTCATTTGATTCTCATGCTGTTTCATTGTTCTTTCAATGATCAAAGTCAACCGACGACCGCCATCCGAAAGAAGGGGGAAAAAAAGAAAAAAATAAATAAACAAGGTCTCACAAGTCCACAATTTACAATCAGGACAAAACTCAGGAAAAATAATAATAATAAAAAGAAGAAAAAGTAGTAGTTGAAGTGAATTACAATAGTTTCAAAACATGATTGCAAGTAGGATCTCGAAACTTGGCTTCGAGTATTAATAAAAACTGAAAAACTGAAGTAGATAAAGTAAAGTACATTAGTTTCAAATCAAAATTACAACTTAAATAGTATGGAGCTTCCCACTAGGACCACCACAAAGACATCAAAGTATACATCATAATACCTTTTGGGGAAAAAGAAAAAAGAAAAAGTATACATCATACAAGGAAGCCATAAAATAAATTATTAAAACAAATACAGGGAAATCACAAAATTTGTCCTGAACCACGAGACAGTGGGGCATACTTGTGTGACCACCTTCACACTATGATCCCAATATGATCAGTTTTTAAAATTGTCATCACATCTACAGAAATAGTAATTGTAATTAAAAAATGATAATTCAATTATAGAATTAATGAAAAATAATATTTATTAGATTATATCTATGTTTTGATCACAATCACCCAAGGGGAAACAGGATAAGCATAGACGCTCACATTTGATTGTCAACAATGATATAGGTAAAAGGTGAATTTCCCTCCTTCGAAACCTGGAAACAAAATGAATTGAGTCATGAAAGGAGAAAATAAGAATATACACATAAAGTTATGAAATTATAATAAGTACTTCAAGCACCTCATTATGGAAAAACAATATAGCAACATAGAGAACTGAGGTGTTTTCTTACTCAAAAAAATCTGTAGGAGGTACTGAATTTTGATAACATGTATTTGCTTGATGTTTCACACATATTCAAATATACAATACAACAGTAACTACAAAACTATGCAAAGATTAGGGGCTTGTTTGGCCTTGAGAAGGAAAACATAAGAAATGGCCAGGTTTAGAGTCTTTAGACAATTCTTCGGGTAAGACCTTTTCAGAGGACTGGTTGATCCATAAAAGAAGTAATAAAATTTGTTGCCTTGCATATAGATCATGGTTACCGGCAAGATGCAGCTTTTATCTTGTTAATCCCACATCAATTACAAAAGATATTAGTGCCCCTTCTTGGTTTTTAAGAACTTCTCACCTTCATTTATGAGGACATAATTCATCTCCTTCCAACATAGAGCAGAGAACTTGTAATTAGAGCGAAAAATTCAGATTGTAGAGAAAAAACTTAAGCAATTACCAACAAAAACTTAAGAAGTAATTATGTATTTCCAATTGAATCATAAACTTAGTTCCATGAAGCATTTCATTCTTTATGGTGCAGAAAAATACTTAAAAATAGAAAGAGTACCCTTTTGACAAGTTTCAAGCAATGCCATTCAAAACACAATCTACATATGCAAGGTAAATAGCCTGGTACAAACAATTACATCTTTTGCAAGAGTGAAAAGTATTTTATAGCATAATCTAAATTGGAGTACACATGTTGATCATGCCAAGTTGCCTTGTCCCATCAAGAAGATAACAATTGTATAACAATATTTTGAATCTTATTTTTAAAGTATTTGAAAACATAGACACGTCAAATGTAAATACTTGGCCAAAGGATCCATTATGTATATGTTACCCAGTAAATACTGATTCAATGAGTGGAGCACCAGTAGATTAGGTGCATGTGGACCACATGCTATAACATACATTATAGAACAATAAGTCGTTTTCAAATTGTATATGAAGGGAAAAATAATTATGAGTTTTAAATTCTTAAACAACACTGCATCTGAAACATGCAGTCAGCAAACCAACTATTGGCAATGCAATACTTAATAATAGAACAATAAGTCGTTTTCAAATTGTATATGAAGGGGAAAATAATTATGAGTTTTAAATTCTTAAACAAAACAACATCTGAACCGTGTTGCAGCAAACCATCTATTGGCAATACAGTACTTAAGAATGGGTAAAGATTGATTGAAGTTCATTCAAGTAAAAACAATCAAATCCACATAAATAAATGCTTTAAGCCTTTAACAAAGTATGTTCAGCTTACCACAAGAAAAGAAGTGTCTACACCATCAGCTTCTAGTTCCTCCAGTATTCCTCTCCCTTGTGCATCATCAGCGACCTAACATATAATTTGTGTACACATATAAAGCTTCTATGGAACCTTATTGCCTAAAAGAGAAAAATAAAAATACGAAAGAGTTTTAGTTAATTTGCAGGCCAAGGCCTTCCATGTTAAAGACTAACAAGGATCCCCATTTCCTCAATTTGTGATTAAGATTTCTTATGTAATCTGCATATATATATAAAGAATCTATCAAAATAACATTAGATGCTAAATTACAAATCAGAAAATCCAACACGCTTGCAAACCTTTGGGACAATTATCATTGCTTTAAAATCGTGCCAGATGTGGCAATCGTAGTAACCAATAAGCAAAACGACAACCTTGCAAGTAAAATGACCGCCACATTTTGCCATCTTATTGTTATTGTCAAATGATGCCAGATAGGTTCATGATATTGTTTGAACGATAAGTTCTGGGTTCAATTGAAATGATGTCATTCAATATCCACACAATACCAAAAGTTACAATTTTAGTTAATATTATATACTTAAAACGACATCTCAAATGATTTAAGAAAATATTGCAGTCAAATTACATCGTTTTGAAAAACAATTCATGCTCTAATGGGTCTAATAGTTAATGATAATGGTGGAAGCATACATTTTTTTTTTGGATAAGTAAGCAAGCATACTTTAATAAATACTGGACAATAGGTTAGCATGTTGTGATTCGGTATTATACGCGCGAGAATAGATAAGCAGCAAAATTAAAGACCTTGGAAATCAGCCTTGGATTTAAGCCCAAACGAGCTGCACAAGTTAAAGCATTTCCAGCATTGCCACCTCCTTGAACCTATGAAACAATAATCTGTCAATATAACTAAAATTGTTAACATATCCATAATCTGTTATACCACTTGCATCAAGAAATATGGTTCAAAAATTAGTTAACCAGTTGCTCAAATATTAATGGTAAACAGCAATGCAGGTGATGAAAATGAATCCAAGTACGCGACACCCATATTGAATCATCAAGTCATCAATCACTTGAATTTTTCAAATTCAATGGAAAGGAATGGTAGATGAACAAATTCCAATAATATAAAAATTGTTGATGCGGCCCACTATATTCGTTATTGTTTCAAAACAAAATGAATCGAAGACTTTAGTCTGTAGCCTAGTGGTATCTCTTCTACCTCCCAAAGTGGAATGTGAGGGTTTGAGTCCCCATCAGAGCAAATAATTTGGAAATTGTAACCTTAAGAGTAACATTATGGTGGAAATCTTACTGTAAAACCACCCTTGGGGTTAGGCTCCCCTCAACTAAATATTGCTCCAATAATTCTCAATTTATTTCATATTTTATCACAATAACGGAAAGAATTTCTGGACCTACCACCTGATGAGTACTATGGAGCCAAACAAATATACCCAAAAACAGAGTACCACTAACGGTTACCTTACTACTCCTGCCATCCCAAAGTGGAAGTAGCAGGATTCAGTTCCAATTGGGACATAAGTTCAAGTGCATTAATTATTAAAAAATACAGGGAAAAGAAGTGATTAGATAAATTTTTACAACATAATTAACATATTCCCTTTTCCATGCCACCCTCAATAATTGTGAATCACATTAACATCCATCTAATCCAAAAGCTTAAATTGCTAAAAAGGGTGTAACTTTATTCATTTTAGCCTCTAACATGTCTCCTCATGTGTGGCCATTCTTCATCACGAGTGAGCCAAAATATGCATCAATTATAATTTTAAGGTGGCGATAAAATCTAGACTATGCCAGATTTGATACCATGCAATAGCATGTGAACAATTATCCACTGCAAAAACTTTAGCTATTAGAGAGGGTGTACTTTATTAACTCATATCATCTGACACATAATATGTTTTTAGGCCCACCAGCTTCATTTTCACAAACAGGACTTGTCTCTAACTCTACATATCATGTAAATAAAGTACTACTCAATCAGGAAGAATCAGTTTTTAAAGGTCGGATTTTGTTGAAGGATTTAAATATTTATGTTACACCATCTCTAACAGTTTAAGTTTTTAGAGTAAATGGTGGCTATCATGGTATCAGAGCAGGCAAGGTCCCGTGTTCAAAGCACACCGTCATCTTGATGATTAAAAATTGAAACACATGTTGGACCAAAAGAATGCCCCACGTGAGGTGGAGCGTTGAAGGATTTAATTATTTAAGTTACACCCTCTCTAACAGCTTAAGCTTTTAGAGTAGATGGTTGTTAACAGACCTGAACTCAAGAAAGTTCCAATTCTAGTCTAAGAAAGGGGTTGTGGCACTTGTAGACACTGTTGCAGCTAACTTTCAATCTTAGGACCCGATCAGCTGATTCTCCTCTTGTTGCCATATTATTCTTTTTGTTTTTTTTCCTCGTTATTGTTGTTTTTAGAATATTCCCCTTCATTTATTGATCGTTGAGTTGCCTATTGCTAGAGAAATTTTCTGATATCTTCTGAACAAGTATTATAAAGGCTGTGAGGATGACTCGTAATACAACGTCCGAGTGGAGCGACCTCACAATTAAGAGTACCCTCATAATAGATTCACTCTTTAGTATATTGAATTGTTCCACCAAATGAAATGGTAGCTGTCGTAATTAAAAGCAGTTCATCTCCATCAAAATATTTTTAACTATGAGATGACGGTGTTGGCTTACTTTGGTACCAATTTTGATACAGGATCTTCAATCTCCCACAAACAATGAATAACTTAATGTTAGAGACGAAGGAACAACTTAGAAATGTGGAGTTTAAAGGTTGAGAAGAATTTAATCACACCTAGAGTCTTAGTCAATGACACTTAGATGAATGACACACCACAAATGGTAAGCTTCATTCCATGCTCCAAAACAAGGCAAATATATTGTGTAGATGCTCAAGAGCTTGATTGAAGAAGACCATGTGAACTCGAGCCCTCAGACCTGATCAATATGGTTAAGTAAACCCCAACCAAATCTCATCATAGCAGCCCACACCCAAAATGGAACTTATATACATACACAAACTCGCACACATGAGCAACAGAAATAGCGTCCTTGTAGTGAAAAAGTCTAATGCATCAGCCCAAATTGAACCTATTTAAGTTCCCAAGTAGCATGTGAGTCTTTACAATTTAAATCACTGGGTGATTTAGGAAGTGAGAAACATTGAAGATACTGTCAAAATCAAGTTTGAAGATTGAAAATGTACGTTTCTATTGAAGTACAAATTTGTAACAAAAGCGCACAATAGAGCAGACCATCCTCGGTTGATAGTACCTTCAAGCTCGTGCTTCGGATCTTGTCATCCGGCTTAGGATAAGCAGCCACGGCCGCCAAGATGTCCACCACCACAGCACCAACACCCAGCTGATAACATACGCCTCCAAATCATCAGATATATCACAGCAAATATACATGTAATAAAGAATTTATATAAAATCATTAGGAAAAAAAAAATTATATAAAATCTGCCTTCGATAGCATAAAACCGCGCCTATGAATCGAAATCGAAGCAAAATTAGCTTAAAACTAATGAAAAACTCAACTCCAATTCCACAACCAAAGCGTTACATAAAAATTGGGTATCATGCTAGCATACGCACAAAAAATTTCAAAACAATAAATCCAAATCTCATATTGCTTCAAAATCAATAAACGCATGCATCGAATAGTTTTAGAGAGAGAGAAAGATATATATAGAGAGAGAGGGGAACGCACCACGACGCGATTATCAGGCAGGAGGAAGAGACGGCGTGGATTCAATGGAGGCCTGAGACGACATTTTGGGCCTGAAATTTCTCCAGAAACAGTAGATTGTTAAGTCTATACCATGATTTATTTATTTAAAGTATACATAGGTGTGTGTGTGTATTGTAAGGAATTATATAAATAAGGGTAATTTACACAGACCTCCCTTATGGTTTACCATAATTACAGGCGGCACCTTTACTGTTCCGGAAATTACTCGAACCTCCCCTACTTTTTAAAATATCCTACACGGACCTCCCTTCCGTTACGGTCAACGCCAGTCAACAACGAAAAATGATGACATCAGCTGCTATTTTTATTTTAATCCCTAAAATACCCTTGTCCCTACCAATTGATATATGTGTGTGTGTGTGTGTGTGTACGCCACCTATCTTGATCAGACGATGTCTTTGAATTTTTCGGCCAAAAATACGTTCCATTACCATACATGATGGCTGTACCAACTAATCTCTTTCCAACTTGTACTTTCTCTCTCT
>JAOTQH010000007.1:1704513-1718517 GCA_025631255.1 Cornus kousa | reverse complement strand
GTAAGTCCCTTGCACCTTTATGACAAGGGAGTCCTTGTAGGTCCCTTGCACCTTTTTGCCCTTGCACCTTTATGACAAGGGAGTCCTTGTAAGTCCCATGCACCTTTTTGCCCTTGCACCTTTTTGTCATTGTACCTTTATGATAAGGAAGTCCTTGTAAGTCCCTTGCACCTTTATGACAAGGGAGTCCTTGTAAGTCCCTTGCACCTTTTTGCCCTTGCACCTTTATGGCAAGGAGTCTCTTGCACCTTTTGGGCAAAGGATCCTTTGCATCTTTTTGGCAAGGAGGTTCTGAGCACCTTTATGACAAATTCGACAGAGAAGTCCCCTACATTTGCCATAAAGGTGTAATAATGTAAATATATAAAATAAAATAAATAAATATATATATATATTATATATATATTTTCTACTAATTTTTCAGGGAGTCAAGCACCTCACATTCTCTTAGTTTGAGATCCAAACATGAGAATGGGGGGCAACTGATGATATGGTCTCTACAATCCAACACGAATACACAAGTTCTAAAAGACACGGAAGCCAAGAAGTCAGATAAGCTACAGTTACGAAGCGATATGGATGAGGATAAGTTCTTCAGATCCGTATTATACTAGAATAAGGAGATTAATTCCCTTATCAGATACTATAATCTATCCTATAAAAAGGGTAGCCAACCAAATCAAAAGGTATGCAAAAACAATATCCCTAAGAGAGTCTATTGATCTTTCTAGTCTTGTACTAACTTGACCGTCGGAGACTCTTGGGCCGGTACCACACCGGTGCCTTTTCAACGACTATTTCTCTTCTCCGCAGGTTACGACGTCGTTCTGGGTCGTGACAGAATCTTGCATCATCATATATATATGTTTGTTATTAGGAAAATAAATGTGCAAGGTTCTAATAATTATATTTTGAATATATAATTATATATATATATATAATTTTATAGGCATATCTCCGCCATGTCCGTGTCCTATTTTTTTAAAATTTGCTGTGTCGCCGTATCCGTGTTGTGTCATACCCGTATTTCGTATCCCATATCTCGTTTCCGTGCTTCATAGGATGGGGGGTTTGATCTAAGTGTGTGTTTTAGAATGAAGTGGTCCATTCTACCCTTGATCTTATTATGTTATTATTTGATAAATGGTCCTTAACCCCTAGCATTGAGTAGCCTTGACTTATAATACATGAATGTTTTGTCATCCTTAAAAGTTACCCTTTACAATAAGAAATATAGGGAAGTTCAAATATGAAATCAAATACAGTTCAAATATGAAATCTATCATTCAAGCATGCAACTTTTGGGCTTCACACCATGTACACTGCATAAAAGGACCTTTTAGCAATAATCTAATAAACCTACCATGTAAAATGCTTTTCATTGAAAGCATAAATTCACTACCAAACACTTTAGAACATTAATTTGTCAAGCCCAAAACATATTAGTAATAGACATTCATTGAAGCATAGATGCAACATTGCCCAATAAATCAACTCCTTTATCTCAATTCCAGTCAACTAGTTACATTTTCTAAATACTCCAAGAAATTTTTAACTAAAATTTTTTCATAAAAAATTTGTTACTACAAACGCCACGAATCAAGAGCAAATTAAAATAATAACAAAACAATAAACATGCACCACACATAAAGATCGGATAAATTTTTTGTTATACACTTAAAAAGTTAATCTCAAATGGCTTTCAGTATTCTCTCATATCACACTCCTAACCCTACACGCTCTTGTATACTAGACTATCAGAGAGTCTACAACCTGAATTCACGATCCACGTGAAACCCATTTTGTGAACTGAAGCACAACAAAATTCAAGCCACAACTTCACAGATTTTCATATTTTAGCAGTACAAATGTGATTGATTAATTGAAATTTGACCAGAGTCTAGGGTATGGTACATTGATCCCAATGACTTACTGGAACAATATATATATATATATATATATTCTTATACCATTCAATCTTGCTAGCTATAATCAATATAATAATAGAACTATCACTTAAAAAATTAAATGAAAGCAAACAAACAAGAATTTGATCATTATTACTTACTTCACAGTTGACTATCCATAACAGAGGAAGAATAAAGAAGAAACAATGTATCATTATTTACAACACATTCTCACCATGTTTAATGTCGGAGTGACTTTCAATAAGTCCAAACTTTCCAGTCATTACTTGCATATTAACAGCTGTTGCAGAACCCAAGATCTCACGAGCTCTCCAAAAAAAAAATAAATAAATAAAAATAAAAATAAAAATATCTAATCCCCATTAAATAATATAATATACTTAAAATCACAATTAATTGATAATCAACCAATCTTCTCTCCATTACTTCTCCTATAACACACACACACACACACAGTTTCTCATCACTCTCTCTCCTACCCCACTGTTTCGAGACCGAAAATGGTCGAAAATTGAGAGTTTGAACTAAAGCAAGTCAAGAAGAACAATATGAAGTACTTCCAAGTCCTCTTCTTGTTCTTCTTCTTCTACTGCTACATTGGTTGCTACTCTGAAGTGGTTGAGAAAGCTGTTTTCACTGATGAAGCGTCGATTTTGCTATCGATAAAAGCGAGTCTGATTGATCCATTAGGCCAGCTTCAAGATTGGAGAGTGTCCAGCAATGGGGTTGGTAACATTTCAGTTCATTGTAATTGGACTGGAGTGTGGTGCAACTCCAATGGTGATGTTTCGAAGCTTGATCTCTCTCACATGAATCTTAGTGGGGTTGTGTCAAGTGACATTCAAAGGCTACAAAGACTCACTTCTCTCAATTTATGCTGCAATGTGTTCTCATCGCCATTGCCAAAATCTCTGTCCAATCTCACTGCACTGAGAACCATTGATGTGAGCCAAAATTTATTCGTTGAGGGCTTCCCGGTGGGGCTTGGAAGGGCTGTTGCCCTGACGAGGCTAAATGCCTCGAGCAACAACTTCTCGGGTTATCTTCCTGAGGATTTAGGGAATGCAACTTTGCTTGAGAGCCTAGATCTCAGAGGGAACTTCTTTGAAGGTTCAATTCCCAAGTCTTTCGGGAACTTGGGGAAGTTGAAGTTTCTTGGCCTTTCCGGGAACAATCTGACAGGCCAAATACCTCCAGAGCTAGGCCAGCTTGCAGCATTAGAGAGTATTGTTCTTGGGTACAACGAGTTTGAAGGCGAAATCCCAAGTACATTTGGAAATCTCACCAGTCTCAAGTACCTAGACTTGGCATTTGGCAACCTTGGTGGCTCAATTCCAGCTGAATTGGGGAGACTGAAGGTACTAAGCACAGTTTTCTTGTATAAGAACAATTTTGAAGGCAAGATTCCTCCAGCAATCGGCAACATTTCTTCGTTGCAGCTGCTGGATCTCTCGGATAATATGTTGTCAGGAGAGATTCCAGCTGAGATAGCTCAGCTGAAGAATTTGCAGCTCCTGAATCTGATGTGCAACCACTTGTCCGGTTCAGTTCCTCGAGAACTTGGACAGTTGACACAACTCGAGGTGTTTGAGCTGTGGAACAATTCATTGTCAGGTCCTTTGCCTGGTGATCTTGGCCAGAATTCATCATTGCAGTGGTTGGACTTGTCGTCCAATTCGTTCTCTAGTGAAATCCCGGCCAGCTTGTGCAATGGAGGGAATCTTACTAAGCTCATCCTTTTCAACAACGCTTTCTCTGGTTCAATTCCTAATGGTTTATCAAAATGTATGTCTCTGGTTCGTGTTCGGCTTCAAAACAATCTTCTTTCTGGGACAATCCCAGTGGGGTTTGGCAAACTTGGAAAGCTTCAGAGGCTGGAATTGGCAAACAATAACCTCACTGGCCAAATCCCAGATGACATTACTTCTTCTGCATCACTATCTTTCATTGATCTCTCTGGAAATCGCCTCCAATCTTCTCTCCCTTCCTCCATTTTGTCCATTCCGAATCTCCAAAGCTTTATGGCCTCAAACAATAACTTGGAAGGCGAAATCCCGGATCAGTTCCAGGACTGTCCCTCCCTTTCTGTGCTGGATCTCTCATCAAACCATTTCACTGGAAGCATTCCAGCAAGCATTTCTTCCTGTGAAAAATTGGTAAAATTGAATCTTCGAAACAACCAATTGACCGGGCCAATCCCAGGAGCGATTGCAATGATGCCCACCTTAGCCATTCTTGATCTATCCAACAATTCTCTAACTGGTGGGATAGCTGCAAATTTTGGCGACTCTCCGGCCTTGGAAATGCTTAATGTCTCTTACAACAAGCTAGAGGGTCCTGTGCCTGCAAATGGTATGCTCAGAACAATAAATCCAGATGATCTCGTGGGCAATGCCGGTCTTTGTGGTGGCATGCTCCCTCCATGCTCTCAAAATGCAGCATATGCGTCGAAGCATAGGGGCTTGCATGCAAAACATGTCATTGCTGGTTGGTTCATCGGCATTTCATCACTGTTGGTTATTGTAATCACAGTTTTTGCAGCCTGGTATCTATACAAAAGATGGTATGCAATTGGAAGTTGCTATGGGGAGAGATTTGAAATGGGCAAAGGAGAGTATCCTTGGAGACTAATGGCATTCCAGAGGCTTGGATTTACGAGCAGTGACATTCTAGCCTCCATCAAGGAATCGAATGTGATTGGAATGGGAGCGACAGGGATTGTTTACAAGGCTGATATGCAGAGATCCAACACGGTTGTAGCTGTCAAGAAGCTGTGGAGAGCAGGGACTGATGTTGAAATGGGAAGCAGCAGCGATGATCTTGTTGGGGAGGTGGACCTCTTGGGGAGGTTAAGGCATCGGAACATTGTAAGGCTACTGGGATTTCTTCATAACAATACCGACGCAATGATACTTTACGAGTATATGCAGAATGGGAGCCTGGGAGAAGCTTTACATGGCAAACAAGCAGGGAGGTTGCTGGTAGACTGGGTGTCGCGGTACAACATAGCAGTTGGAGTCGCTCAAGGGCTAGCGTACCTCCACCATGATTGTCACCCTCCTATCATCCACCGCGATGTCAAGCCAAACAACATACTGCTTGATGCAAACCTTGAGGCAAGGATTGCTGATTTCGGGTTGGCAAGGATGATGATTAAGAAGAATGAGACAGTTTCAAAGGTTGCTGGATCCTATGGATACATAGCCCCTGGTGAGTTACTAGCTTTTTGATCAATCTACTATCATTCTATCAATGTTCTGTTTTAACTGAAGAAACACTTATCAATTTGTTAGATAATTTAGTCTGTTAAAAGCTAAAAAGTACAGATTCAACAAATGCAGCAAATGTAGAGGAATAGATTCAGCATTCTATTCAATAGATTGGCTTTTCAAAATCTTAATTTCTTGCTAATTCTAAATTATGAAACAGATTAGGTCTAGTCGAAGACGGATTTGACTAATAACTAACGAGTGAATGATATCTTGGCAGAATATGGATACACTTTGAAGGTCGATGAAAAGAGTGATATCTACAGTTATGGAGTAGTTCTAATGGAGCTTCTAACCGGAAAACGGCCACTAGACCCCAAGTTCGGAGAGTCTGTTGAGATTGTTGAATGGATTAGAAGAAAGATTCAAGATAACAAGGCATTAGAGGAAGCACTAGATCCCAGTGTAGGAAATTGCAGATATGTTCAAGAAGAGATGCTCTTGGTACTGCAGATAGCTATGCTCTGTACAGCCAAACTCCCCAAGGACAGACCTTCAATGAGGGATGTTATAACAATGCTTCAAGAGGCAAAGCCTCGAAGAAAAAGCAGTAGCAACAATGTCACAGACATTAATAACAAAGATCAGCCAATCTTTAGCACATCACCTGTAAATGGCCTTCTGTAAGAACAAAACCAAAAGTTTCTTCAAAGCCACACCATCATTTTGTTTAATTCTTCTGTTGTATGTAATAGCTTATTTGTTAAATTTGTAACCATTTTTCAAGTTGGTTGTATCAGTAGTTTAGAGGGTACATGGTTCCTCTTGCAAATAATATTTCATCCTTTTTTTGGCTAAAAGAAAAGACTTCAATTTAGGAATACACACCTGAACCTCGCCACAAAAGCTAGTCTAATCACACAATTTCAGCTCTCATCACTTTTTTATCATGTCATGACTTCCAGAAGAATGGTAGTTGTTACAAAGAACTAAGAACAAATCAAAAAATCGACAGAAAAGCAAATACAAACAAATACAAACACACAAAAGAACATAAACATTTACATGGTTTGAAGTAAAGTCTATGCCCACAACATGATTTGCCATATCGGCCGGTTTGTAACCCTTTTTTAAGAGTCTGATACCGCATACACCTCCAGCCACCGCATACACCTCCAGCCAGTTTACACCGATATTTGCACAAATCCGTTACACCGCGACTGCAAACCATGGTCCACTATAAAAATCCAATGAAAGATTTCACATAGAAATTAGTGCTCTCTCCTTCCACACTCCAACCCTTAAACACTCATATATTGGATTACTAGAGAGTCCTAAAACTGGTTCCACACCCTGCACGAGAAAAACAGGTCAAATAATTTCACAGCGCCCCCGTTTCCGGGTCAACTTCACAATAGTTTTGTACCAACCATCTGTACAATTTATTGGTTTTAAATGACCATGACACCAATTGGCTTTCCACTGTCTCCTGCATGATCAACTGATATCAACTCCAGGCTTCCAACAGCACTGTCTAGATGATTATTGACTCATGAATATGAGTCCATTGTCCGAAATTCTACAATCAAATTCATGTAAAAACATCCAGGAATGTAGAAAATTTACATTGCAGAGGGGATTAGCTGTGATAAATTGTCAATGGTTATCCTTCTATTGTTCACCTCATCATTACCAAATTTCAAAAGTGAAAAAAAAATGCTATTAATTGGCAAAGATTGCAATAATAGCTTGATCAATAAAAAATGTAAATTAAGGAACCATGTACTTCCATCAAGTAAAAGCTATTAGGTATATCAGATATTCCCAAAGTAAAAATTGAAAGAGAAAAAAAGGGAAAGATAACAGCAGGTAATAGCACCATTTGGACAGTTTCAAAAGCACAAACCATGCATCTATCTTTCCATTAACAAGGATCAAATGAATCCATTTTGGGGTGCAGCAAACTCATAACCATATTGATTAAGCACTTCCATACTTATGAAATTGGGAAACAACTCCGAATGAAGGATGTATATATGACACAAAACTAAGGTGCTTTTTAGCTTCAGGACAAAATGCCAGCTCTCCGAGATGCGAAAGATATAATAGCATATACAGAAAAGACCAAAAACATACAAATGACCCACGAATAACCAGTCGTTACTTTATAAAATGCTTTCATCATTTGTTCTCTCTTTTCTTTTGTATTTCACCCATCAAGTAATGGGTTGTATTCACCTTTATGAAAAGGTGGGAATGTAATCTAGATGGGCTTACTTCTTTGTCTCCTATTACTTTCTTGAAACCTTGGAGCTGCAGGGTAAGAGAAAACAAAATATATCAAGATATATGCAGCATTTAAAGTACAATTACAATGTTAGTTACGCGTTTACATACCAAGTCCATTAGCCTCAGATGTCTTCATGATTCTAAGCCTTTTTACGGAGCTAAGAAACATCCTGAATATGAATCACAAGAGCAATGTGATGGTCAAAACCAAAGGAAATAAGAAAATGACCTCAAGTCAAGATCCCAAGAGCAGAAAACCTGAACTTCTAAAAGAAACCTAAACAGGAAGTATGAGGTGGCAAAACTGGGCAAAAACAAAAAACGTGTTCTTTTATTTTCTTTTTCTTCTTTTTACTTTTCTTAGTTCATACCCAGTGGGTGGAATACATTATCCTTTGTTTTTCCTTTTTCAATGTGAAGGTATAAACCCCAAAAGTCCATGCATAAAGCATAGACATTAGTAACAGATTAACCTTATTACTTCTTTCCCTCCACTTCAGATTTAGAACAAAAAGATGCATCTTTCAAGGGAAGGAAAGCCTAAAACACACAGAAGTTCACCAAACACTAAAACAGAAAAAAAGGAATTGTGGGTGAGAGAGGAGGATTCAGAGTGTTTTGCAGTTTAAGGTTTATGATGGGGTGGGGATTGCAGTAAGGCATGAAAAGGTTTGAAATGAAATTCCCTAAGAAATCTCAAGGGTTTGTTTAAAACAACCTACAATATGGTTCATCCAAGAACTTAGCCGATTGTTGATGTTATCCATTAGTATAACAGTTGTAATAATTAAATTTCTGATGAGTTGCTGCTATGTTTTCGTCATCAATCATGTAATTCTTTGTTGATGGGATAATTGAAGTCAGGGATTTGGATCCTGTATAATCAAGGCATTACATTAACTAGACCAATTGTCACCAGCATTAAGCCCCAAGGGGGTTGAGGAAATCAGGCAAAGGAAACAGCCAACCAACAAAATAAAATAAGATTGATTCTGCATTTCCATAGACATGTTCAACTACATGGGTCCTTAAGCACTTCAAGGACACAAATGGAAGTGACATTCTCACCAGTTGGTCTCGTAGGGAAACTTTAATATGAACAAATGGTTTAAGGATATATATTTGCAAATTACTAACATATACTGTAACAACTATAGATTTACATTCATATTGAGGGGGATGCTAGAGGAAGGAGAAGATCAAAACTAACATGGTTGAGTTAGTGAGGAAAGATAAGATAACATGTGGTTGACTAAGCCTATGGTCTTAGATAGAGCGGAATGGAAAACAGGACCTGTAGTCAACCCCAAGTAGTTGGGAAGAGGCTTTGTTGAGTTGAAGCAACAATTTTTTGAAAAAAAGAAAACCCTATCCTTCACTCTTATATATATATAATTGCAAAATTTGACATGAAATATAATGGATTTCTTATATATGACAGTTTCGGCCGATGAAATTCTAACCAATTAGACGCATGGCGTGATTTGTATGCGTCACCAATATTTTACTTAATATTTAAATTTTTTTTTTTTTTCCTAGTTGGGAAAACTCACACACACATGCCTCCACTGAGGTTCGAACCTCCCTTTGGAAAGTAGGGGCCTGGTACTGCTAGGCCACAGACCCGTTGGTACTTAATATTTAAATTAAAGAATATGTTCTTCTTTTTTTCTTTTCTTTTTCATTAAAGTAGCGTTTGTAGACATAAGCATATCGTCTACGAAAATGTTGAACATCTTATTAAATATTTATGTTCTATCCGGTTTTGCTTGCATTTTGAGTTAAAGAGTTTAAGCAAGTCAGAAAAATTTAATGCTTAATAATTTTTTAAGTTGATATATTTAGTGTCTATCACGATAGTTAACTGTTACAGACTATATAGATTTATTTTAGTTTTAGTGACCAGTTCTGAGTCATTTCCAGACCTCCTGTTTTAATATCACTGAATAGAAGACACAACTTAATACATCGTGAACAAAGATATTTCTATAATTGGCAAACAGAAACTATGATTAAACTCTCAAAACTGATCTCTTTTTATATCAAATTTGAGATGTTATGAGCATTATACGTACAAATTTTTATTTGTTATTCTGTTGCTTTCTTCTACGTCAATATGAATAGTTTGTGTACGTTGTAGGTTTCAGAAAGTTTAAGAGCAAAGTACAATAGTATTCTTTTAGGAAGGAAAATACTTTGACAGATTTGCATTTACATTAAAAGTAAAGAACTAGGACCCAACAAGCAATTCTTCCTTCTTCCTATTTTAAAGACCTGCAAAGCTACAGATGCATGCAGATAACATCAAATCAGTTTTTTTTTTGGTTAATCCTACATCACTACTATACATGCAACATTTGCTTAATTATATGGATTAGGACTTTATGTATAGGTTTGCAACTAAAAAGTATAAAATTATATATGCATATCATGTGATGGAAAACACTGAAGCAAAACATTTTATTATCTATTCAAAAAAAATAATAATAATAATAAAAATGATATATTTTGTATATTGTTAAGAATCAATGAAGGAAGATATATACCCCCAAGGAACATCTCCAACAAGCATCCAGTCTCCCTCTTTGTCTTCATAGGTGAGCACAAACCCAGATGATCCATCCAATAGTTTTGCGGCTCTAGTTTTTTCTATCATAAAGTCCTCCTCCTCTATGCTTGATCCTAGACACACAAACAATATGGATGATCATTCACCGAATGGTATAAGTAGCAATTACATCAAAGACTAGCTAGAAAACCAAGCTTTTAGGCAATCTTTCTAATTATTTAACTTTCCAACATAAGAGATTAGATTGACCAACTTTCAGAATCAGCCAAAGCTTATACAGAAGAAAATAGTGGCATCCTTGAACATGAAAAACCCTATTTTATGGTTACAACTCATGCAAATTATTTTTGAATGACCAAGCTTTTGACTGCATAAAATCAATGTTGAATAGCGCTTCATTTATTTTTTTATTTTTATTTTTATTATTATTATTATTATTATTTTTTTTGGGGGGGGGGGGGGGGGGGGGGGGGTTTGAAACAGATGGAAAGAAAATAAACATTAATCTGAATTAATTAGGAAGGAGAAAAAGTAACTCACGTCTTGCGCCGAGGTTTGATGTTGATTTACAAAACATTTCTTCCAATGTTTGCGCTAAGGTCTCGTAGCAGCTATGAGCATTCAAATCTACCTTTCTTCCAATCAGGATTCCATCCATATTCACCTTCACAAACGGGGAAGTCTTGAAGAGTCCTTTTTCCTTACCATTGTTAATGTTCTTGTTGCTGCCATTGTAAGTCATGTCTACCAAACCATCCTTGCTTTTACTTTTCTCGGTTGTTGAGTTAAATTCTTCAGAGGGTGGTGATTTTGCTTGGTTAACCAAGCTGTTCATTCTATAAGCTCTTATAGGAGGCCATCCAACAACCTGATTGCTTCATGTATCAAATCACAATTTAAAAAAAACAAAAAAGTCAATCACATTGGATTATCAAATAAATGTCACATGAATAGACAGTCATCTCAGAAATATAATGTTCTTGAAAAACAACAAGAACCAACTTGTGGTTTTGTGGATGAAAGAATTATAGTATCACTGAGGCTAACGAAGCTAGTGATGGAGTACACGTGATTAGATGGTAATCAGGCAAGGGTACCAAGAAAGCACAAGGGTAACAGATGGTCTAAAGATGCCTAAATAATGCCAAAAAAATTGTTATCTAATAGTGTGGTCACAAAGAGAACCAATGCCATAAAAAGGATTGATTTTGAAATTTCCAAAAGGTCTATTATTCATAATGACATTGACTTCTTCGAATACTCATGGCAGATAATTACCAGAAACATTCCCTAGTTCACAGTTATAAACATTTCAAAGTAACAGGACCAATGCCATGCGTAAATTTAAACCAAAAATATGAATTCAAAATGAAGTGGCTCACTAGTTTCCTATCATTTTTAACAAAGGACCACTAGTATCCATTCTAATATGGAAGTGTTATTGAAATATCACTTGATGTTGATTCAAGCAACGGACACGGAGAATGGGTACAACACAATACGGATGCGATGATACGACAAATTTTAAAAAATGGGACATGGCAGGGATACACAAAATAATAATGATATAATATATTATTATATATATATAAATGATTTTTGCTGAATGTAATTTCTAATTTACAGCTTGAAACTAGATGGATTTTTTTTTTTCCCTAAAACTTTATATTATTTTTCTAATTAACTCATAATATGTTTTAACATTACAATTTACATTGGAACCCCATTTTTCAAAAAACATTATTACAAGTCTTGAAAATGTCCAGACGTGTACCCGTCGTGTCCAAGCAGGAAAAAAATTTCAAATTCCAAGTCACTTCTATCCGTGTCAGACACGTCACCGACTGTGTCCCTTGCCTGACCGAGTCGGACACTGCCACAGTATCCCTAGAGGAGTGTGTGTCCCTGGAAGACTTTAGGGAAGCTAACTTCTACAAAAGCCTGTAAAGCATTGCTTAAATTACATAATTGATGGCATACAAAAGGACAACAAACAAACAATGGAGCTAACCTCCAATGGTCCAACAAACACCTCTGGTTGAAATTGACAAGCGAAGTGCAATGACACCAACTAGGACATTTGTGTTATGCTAGCACATGTCGTTCATCCATGGTCTTAACTCTATTTTGGCTGACACAATTTCCCACAGGGAGCCAAGTCATGAGAACCCCATGTCAAAATGAGGGAAGAACTAGGAAACTTCACAACCAAACAACAATCTTTGCCATCTAAAAGTATCAAGACATTAACCCTAAATTGGAGAATGGTATAGACACTACACTTGAAGAAATATAAGAGAACCCTCATATCCAAAACAAAAAAAAAAAAAATGGTAACAGATTCAGTAGCGTCAGAATCAAGTGCAAGTCAGTCCAGTCATTTTTTAATATAACATCAGCACCCTTTCATGCAAGTGGGCCATTGCAAACTTGAATTGAAGAAAATATTGGGCTCCCTAGGGTACCAATAATGTAGTATCCCCGTCCAATAGTGAGAGATTATTTCTTATTAACAAGACAAATGGTGAACGTTTATTGGACGAGGGTACTGCATTGTTGGTAACCCCATGTACCCTATAAATTCTCCTTGAATTGCAAGTAAAGTAATTAACTTATTAGAGAAGAATCATCCCTACTAAATTTTAAAATTGTGATGTCGGATCAAGGGTGCCAACAGTGATGGCAAAAACAGATATTAAACATGAGGAAAACAGCTTCAACAAGGCTTCAATGCGCATTACGATACCATTTGTCCCCAACAATCTAAATTTGTACCCAAACAGATTTCCACCTCCACGACAATGAAACCAACAGTTTTTTTATTCAATTGCATCTTGCACATAGCAACCTACAAAGAATGACCACCGATGACTGAGCAACCTCTCATTTTGCAAGTCTGCCTAATATTTAAAGAGACATGGCAAATTCTCTCTCCGAGTTGTCCCATTTTTTTTTGCATTATAACCAAAAGTTTTTCATGTTAATACTGGTTTGTTGTTGTTCTTTTGTCATAGATATTACTAGCTTTTTCTAATTTTCCTTTCTTTAAGAGCTAACAAGCTAATCGGGCCTCTATCAGCACCCAACTTATCCCCTTGATACATCACATACACAGTCCCCTGTCCAACATGCATCAGGCAATTATGGGATAAAACTTCTATGTAGTATAGCCCCAGTATAGATGTTTGATATTCCAAACACATTTAGAGTTAAAAGCAGAGAGAATAAAGAAAAAAGAACACAAAAATGGAAACAAAAGCACATTTGTTTGAAGCATCAGATTCCTTAAATCCAAAATTGCATAACCAATAAGTAAGAGAATATAATAAAAGCAACCCAATTCAAAATTTAATTGACACAGTTGAACAAAAACTAAAACAACAGAAAAAGACCCAAACAAGGGGGAAAAAGAAAACCCATCCAAAATCATCAAATCAAAGTCACACAAACATAAAAAATAATAATAATAATAAATAAATAACACATATATGCACACACATACACCAACAGTAACCAATATTAGCAGAAATTAACAACAAAACAAAATAAAAAAGAAAATCCATCAGAAAAAAAATAAAAAAAAAAAAAAAAAAAAAAAAATGGTATGAATGAATTATTTTACCTGGCACCATTTGCAGGTGGTGGCACAGAATCAGCAGCTCTCTTGGTACCAGAAGAGATATTAGCTTTGGTCACAGAAGAAGATGATGAAGAAGATGAAGAAGAAGAAGCTTTAGTAACCACAGAAGGGAAATCTTTAGCAGTTAATATCCTACCAAACTGACCCCATAGAGTTGGAACTTGTTTAGACTTCAAAACACCAACACCACCACCACCACCACCACCACCACCTAGACTCAACCCAAGACCTAATTGAAGCTCAGACTCATCTGGGTATGATGAAGAAACCTCAGATGAGAAGACCAGGTCGTCTCCTTTGACACCGTCGACAATGACCCAGTTGTTGAATCCACCACCAGTGCCTAAAGACCTGAACTTTCTTCTTCGA
>JAOTQH010000007.1:1628709-1646434 GCA_025631255.1 Cornus kousa | reverse complement strand
ATATATATATATATATATATATATATATATATATATATAAGAAAATATGAAATATCAAAACAAACATCACTATTCACCAGTGAACCTTTCTCTGTGCAAAATTATACAAAACTCTCATAGGGAGAAAAAGATTGTATTCATCAACAAAACAGGTTAAAACTGAAACACAGAAAGCGGCGAGAATATGCAGAACATGTCAGGCCAAAAAGAGAACTCACATCTGCTTTATTTTCATGATTTTTGATGTCGCAAATACAATTGCTGAAGCATATGCAAGTCATATCAAAATAATAATTCTTATATACAAAATTCCATTTTACAAAGAAGAATTGAGTTATCACACAATGAGGGGCTGAGTAGAATCATTTTCGCAACGAATGTTGCAAACGAAAAAAATATTAGGAAAATGGAAAGAAGTGTAAAGACCTCGTTCAATGTGCGTCGCCAATTCTCCCAATCATAAACTATGATTTTTTTGCCTGCAAGAAACGATAAGCGGTAAGGCATCTGCTATGTTCAGAGAGAGAGACAGAGAGATTACAGCAGGTATGAACAGAAGGATCAAACTTGCCTTGCTCAGGTACTTCTTATGAATCTTCAATGCCTCATTTAGTGCTTTTCTAGCATCCATATTTCCAGTTATGTCATGCATGATCTGGAAGGATAGTTCCATTCAAAAGTATGACAAATGTAAACATGCATATGCAACACTTCCAATATATATATATATATATATATAGAGAGAGAGAGAGAGGACCTTGACAACATCGTCTATACCCTTGGCCTCTTTTAGAAGTTTCTTATTCTTTGTCTCAAGGACACTTGCAGCAAGAAAAATGACGAGAGCGCTGTTTTGGCCTGATCTTCCAGTCTTCACATTTTTTCTCTCAAATTTGCCATACTGCTTTAGCGTCTTGTTATTTATCTTAGGTGCAACATTTTTATCCGTAACCACGCCTGAGTCATGCCTCGACTCTTCGTATGATGCAAACATATTTGGATTGTATTCCATGGCCCACATAACCTGAAATTCATGTTGATCAAATACTCTTTATCAATTATACAATCCAAATAGATCAATTCCAGTGAACATTAATGGAACCTTTCTTCAGGGCTCTCAGGATCATGGCTTTTCAATAAGTAAAAGAAAGTTTATTTAGGAACAACTCAAAACAAGGACAGAAGTGAATTAGGGTAGACCAAGGACATGTTTTGCAGCTTGCTTGAATATTCTAGATAAACATCCTTCTCTGTTTAATCTGCAGAAGAGGGGTGTCCAATTGACCTCTGTGTGCTCTATAACTGTTTATTAAATGAGGACTACCGGGATCATTTGTTTCTGTCATGTCCTTTTGCAAAGGAAATTTGGACATGGTTTGCTGAGATTTTGAATTGGCCTTTTCCGGTTGTGGGGAGTTTTGATCAGCTGTTTAACTGGTTTGTACTTTGTTCAGTACACCGGGATCTTCTTCTATCAAACCTAAGCTCAGTAGGATGGTTTTGTCAGCTGCTGTGTGGGCTATTTGGGGTGAGAGGAATTCAAGGTTCCATCAGATTATTGATGCTGCTGGCACTATCCTCTTGTACAATGCCTGCTTATGAAAAAAAGAAAAAGAAAAAAAAAATGACGGAAGTTCTCCCTTACCTCCCAAAGGTACAGTGCATCAACAAATGAAAACTCTCTCCGAAAAATTACCATCAGCATACGGAAGGCAAATAAATATTCCCCACCATCTAGTTCCTCTGCCAAAGAAGGAATGAGATATTAGCCGACGATTAAGGGTCGGTCTTAGAGAGAGAGAGAGAGAGACTATCAACTATCCATCATTCACAAAGTGACTTGTTCTCTTAACAATTTAAAACAGGCACATAATGTGCCTTTCTTGTATTCTTTTCCCCACCTCAAATAAAGGTGTAAACTTGAGAGGTCAGATTACCAACTTGTTTGAGCTTATGCTCTAGCTCTGTTTTTATCACTAGAAAAAGCACCAAGCATCATAAACAACTATAATGTCAAATGTTAAGTTCATATATCATCTATGCTACATGGATTAATGGCGGAGGTCTTCATTTCCAAAATCACTTATAAAATATAAACAAAAATGAGATGAATCATGGAAATATAGCCAAAAAGTACCAAGTTTCGTCATGTTTTATGTGAATTGAACTTATTGCAGAAAACACAATGGAATAAGGAAGCTGAAAACATGTAAAAATGCATAAAATGTTCTTCATTCACCCACATTGTAAGACAGTTTACAGCTAAAGGAAACCCTGTCATGATAGCAGGTCCAGATGGTGGTCAATACATTATTATAACTAAGAAACATTTATAAATATATTGTTAGTTTTTATATAAAAGCTGATTCATTCACGTGATACAATGAAAATTAGTTGTGATTCATTCACGTGATACAATGAAAATTAGTTGAGTGTAATCATCGCATATATATATATATATATATATATATAAATGTCAAAATTACATCGAAGTCCATGTCCACAACTTTCCAGAGCACAATACAAGCAGCCCAGAGTAAGGCACACTAGGAACTAGGCATCACATTCAAGTTTTTGAATTTTGATCTTTCCAGAACACAATACAAGCTGCCCAGATAGGAACTGGGCATCAGATTCAATTTTTTGAATTATGTCAGTGTAAAATTTGTTGTGGCCCATTTTAGCTAGAAGATTCAGTTTTGATAGCAAACTAAATCAGAAAGGCTCCATTTCTTCTCACTGACTTCAAATTGGCAGAACTCAATTTGATCGCTTTATTCCATTTCAAAATGTATTAGAACTTTCAAGTATCAATTTTTAAAATTTTATTCGAAGATCATTACAACTGTCATGTAGCTGTCCCAGTTATTTTGAACTTAAGGCTTTGTTTAGTTGAATTAAATGTCTACTATTAGATCTCCTTGTTTGCATGATCTATTTTATGGGTGGCTAAATCAAAATGGAGTATTGGATTGCTGCATTGGAACAAATTTGAAAACCATCACGATTGCCCAAAATTGGAAGAAAAATATGCTAATAAAATTTGAAGAATGAACACCTCTGTGAATGGATCATCATGCATTTTCATGAAGTAAATTTAAATGTTAAAAATTCTTAAACTTAAAAATTATTACAATTTAGTGATTATATGTAAATTTGGCTAAACAAATTTATTTCTAATGAAAGTGTTATGTTGGTAACTTCCTTGTATGCATGAGATTATAAACCACAATAATGTCCAGGATCAAACAGTAAATGCTATGGCCAACCCAACAAAATATAGGAAAAACTTCTGACAAGTTCAGTCCATACCAAGGTGTTGATGAAGCTTCGGATCAACCGCTTTAATTATTTCTGACAGGGTACTCAACTGAGACTGCACGCCTATTGAAGTTGTACTGCACCTGAAATTTTCTCTCTTTTCAAACAAAAGTAAGGTTAAAAGTTGTAAACGCAAAAGGAGGCAGGAAGAATTGCAAGCATCAATGATTTTAAAGACATACTAGGTTTAGAAATATGATATATATCTGAGAACAAAACAACAAACTCAAATATTAAGTCTTCTAAATATGAAGGTAGGCGAATTAAATCTTCATTAACATCACGTAAATTCAAAATCTGTAGTAACAAACTAAGAACTTCTGCGAAAAGTGTTAGTCAATCCATGCATATATGCCGCCCAGAACCTACAAATTGTAACACATTCACCCTGGATATGTGAAAGCATAAATTGAAAAGTACCTAACTTAGAATAAAACAAAATAAACTGTCTACAACATGATAATAACAAAAAACCTCATTTCTACTTCTTGCAGAACATGAAACAATTTGATTCACCCAACATGGGGCCATTAACTACAGTTAGGTCCTACTTCCTAAGATGGTTAAGTTAATAATAGAAAACTAAAAATAAACAAAGAAAAAGAGTGAAAATAGTCAAACTGACATTTAATTGAACATATGAAACTTCATGCATTTTAAGAGTGACAGATGTAAATAAATGAATCATCTGGTGTATTAAAATAATCAACCAATTACTATCTTTGACTGCAAATAATCATTTATTCATATTATTCTTTTGCTATAACATTATTAATTGAAGACACATCATCATCTATTTCCTCACTAGTGAAGCCATCAGATATTATGCCCCTTCCAGTTTTCATCTTCTTTCTATTCATTTCACAAAACTTGATCTTATAAAAAATATCATACCATTATTGCTTGCTCTAATTTTACCATGGTTACCATATACTTCGGAACCTAATCTTCCTGTACAATTTTCATCCAACAATGTTTAAAATATAAAAAATATCTATCCAACCTTTCTCTAATTTCATCATCTTTTACCAAAACCTTTTGATTCTCACTCTTGATATACGTAATATTATTAAAATCTCTAATTTTCCCCTCCCTTAACTTAGAAAGTCTGTATATATATATCTCCCAATCTTTTGTACCTAATTTCTAATAAAGATTGTCATACACTTTGTACATCAGATCTCTTACGACTTTTTTAACTTCCTATTTACATACTGTTTTTTTCAAAACTTTCTTCATTACTAGTGTGTTTGTCCAAATTTTTTCAAGTTTTTGAAACTTTCTTCATATATCATCATAAGAGTTAACAATTTCAAGTTCTATTAAAATATTTACCAAGTTTATAATTCAAGTCTGAGATTTTATCAGTGATCTATCACAAAAGGAAATGTTATAAAACCCAAGGGCAACAAATTATATAATATAAGAAAGGTAACAAGATGGAAAAACTAAGGGCAACGAATGCCCCCCTCCACACCCCCATCCCAAAAGTTAATTAATAGATATATAAAAATAAATAAAAAATTTAAAAAGGCTAAAAGTACCAGCAGGATCAAGAAGAGACATGCTTAACTTTTTCTTTTTCTTTTTCTTTTTATTTTTTCTTACACCAGTAGACAAGGTCAAATGGATCAAGCTCAGCCTGAATGTGAGTAACCCAACGCCATGTTTTGATAGCCCCCAAGGGAGAACAGAGAGAGGAAGAAAAATCACATAAAAACTAAACCCAAAGAACAAAGAAATAAAACAATATTACACCTTTGCTTTGTCAAACAAAGATATCAAGAATAAAAGAAGAAGAATTAAACAAAAGAACACTAATGAAATAAATAAATAAATAAATATAAAAGAGATCCTCTTATTAAACTTTTGCTTGGTCAATATAGGAGAGTACTTGTTTAAAACTACATAAGAAAAAGAAAGATAATAATATAAAAGCCCAAAATGAAGACTTATAAAAATAAAAATAAAAATAAAAATAAAAATAAAAATAAAAAGTCCCAGATGAAGAGTTGAATACAGAGAATCGACTATAGGAGTAAAGAGCGAAGACAAACAATTTGCCATTCAATTAGGTTTGAAAAGATACCTGATATTTACCTCATATGTTTCTTTTATTAACTGTTATATCTTTTGCCATCTAGCTGCAAAAAATCAATAATGTTTGTTTCTGGGTTGACCATCATCATATAATCCATCATTATAGTTTCAGATTTGGGTTGTTACCAAGCAGATTGACCTGTACCCCCTCTCTGGCGTCTTAGAGTATTGGATTAATGGATTGAAATTGTTATCAGGTGAACAGATTGGATGTCCCTTCACCAAATCACAAATATTTTGGGAAAATATAGTAAGTGGTAGTTTGAATCATTCATTCAACAAACATGAATGGTAGTTGATC
The DNA here is from genome assembly GCA_025631255.1 of Cornus kousa. Lineage (NCBI taxonomy): Eukaryota > Viridiplantae > Streptophyta > Magnoliopsida > Cornales > Cornaceae > Cornus > Cornus kousa. Next base: position 1,640,712 of record JAOTQH010000007.1, on the reverse strand, counting down.
TCTTTTGTTACCAATTCTAGACTCAGACACTGGCCAGACAATAATGCTGGTAACCAAAGTGAAACCAAAAAGTATATTCTCATGCTATTCACTCGGTAATGGAAGCCAACCAACTGAAATGACTGTCTATCGTTCAAACAGACTAATTCCACGAACAAGGAACACTAAAATAAAATCATTCTGTTATTTAACAGCAGTGCCTCCTTTGATAAGGAAAATGGATAGCATACCAATCTACGCATCGCATGCTCAAAGCACCAGAACGCATCTGCTTCATCTTCTAGAAGAATTACCATTGGAGAACAAATATCATTCATTCCTGCTCAAGAAAAAAAGATGATGAAAACCATGACAATTGTAAAAACTAGGAATTGATTCGATTTAACGGTATTGCAGTAGAGTAATTCACCTTGGACATAGCTAATGTCATTGTCAACCCAAGCATAAACAGCAAGCAAATCCCACAGTTTTGCCTGATTAATTTCACTCTCATAAAAGACAAGAGCACGATCAGTGCGCACAACATCCAGACCTACAGCCCAAATTGCTCCATAAGTCAATAGAAAGGACATATTAACAATAATTAATCTTTTCCTATGCAAACAAGTCTTCTCCAAGTTCAGTATTTTTTCCATGACAGAAACTGTATCAGCACCAATGACCAAGGCAAAAATTTAATTTGAGGTCCGCAACAAACAAAAAATGGAGCATAAGGAGAAATAAGCAAAATGTGGATAATAGATCTAAGTGCCACATAAAAAAAAGGTGTAAGAGCTACAAGAAATTGAAGTTTGCACCAAGAACTAACCAATTTGAGGCAAGCCAAGCTTCCAATGAATCACTTTCTTGTCTGAAACAGCGTCATTACTTGACATGGTTCCACTGTTATCTATTGAATCATTGTCGGTTGAAGGATCTTGTATTGGTTGGCCATCATCACTGATTATAGGTGTCGTAATAAACTTTCCACTACCAACAATAGGCACCATCTTCTGGCATTCGGCTTTCCATGCACCATACTGCTCCCTAATAATATCATGTAATGTTTTAATTAATATGCTTGCCATGAAGAAAAACATAAATATAATATATATATATATATAAGTATGTTTACACATATACATAAAAATATGCACACATATACATACACCTATATGCATGCTTACAACCGCCATTTCTCATTTAAATTGATTTATGTAATTTTGATTATTATTTCTGGAATTGGAACATGAGGACCCCTTACTAAAACACTACTTGAAACTGCCTACTGCTTCCCTCCCTTTAAGATTAAATATTCCAGAGCTGTTGACCAGACAAACATAATCAAGAGATACCTAATTTGGATTCAGAGGTTTTATGGTTGTGTTTAAACCCATGATTGTCAAGATTATCTGAATTCTGCCCACTTCCTGTATTTCTGGAATGTTTATTACTTTGTTATTTATCTCTGTTTTCTTTCTTTCTTTCTTCTTCTTCATTTTTCTTTCAAGAACATAGCCTGTAAAGATACTAGAAGGGACACCATTGAATGGCTCCAACATTGTGTAAAGGTCTTTAATGTCATACATGCATCTAGAGCACTCTTTAAAGATTGTAAAAAAATGAAATTTATTACAAGCATTTCATTGTTGAACTCACTTCAAGGAAATGAAAAGCAGAGTAGTCAACAAAGAAAGTTCTCATTCCATATAGATCCTGGATTTTTCTTTTTTCTCTTTTTTCTTTTATTGATAAGTAACGTATCAATAGAGATCCTAGATTTTTCTTTTAAATTACTTAATGCAGTAATGCCTTTACTGAGGATAGCATTCCCAAGAAAATGGTTTCGCTTTCATAATGGCTTATGAAGGTGATTAGCACTCCTATACCTTCCCTACAGAAGTATGTAGGAGATTAGCACTACTACGATGATTAGTTAAGATGGTTTGATGATGTGCCATGTATATAAGGTGCAAAGCCCTCTCGATACCTTATTCGAGCTTTGTAACTAATGGACGTTTCCCCATCACTAGAGAGTTTTCCCTGTGCACGGAGCTCCAACAAGGAAGGTGTTACTTGCTTATCATTGGGTCAATAATGTTAATCCCTCTTTTTGTCCTGCTCCTTCTCCTAGGACGGAAAAAAAAAATGAAAATAATTTATGTCACATTGTACTTAGATTGTCATTTGTCAACTGCATGGAAAGCCACCTCCATGCCACCCAAGATGCAATGCTCCAAGTCAGAGATGGAATGCTACAATAGGGCAACCAACTCAAGTTTAAAAGTTTAGCCCATTCAGATAAGTGGTTAGCCAATGGTTGTAGCCCAGTAGCATCTCCTTTACCTCCAAAGTGAAAGGTTGAGGGTTCAAGTCCCCATAGGAGAAAAATGGGAGGGTGTTTTATTTGCCAGACGACATCATCATAATCATCATCCTTTCTTTAATCCCATATGAAATGCGCCACCATGTAAATTCTCTTTTTCCAAACAATAAAAAATAAAATACTGGCTGCCCTTCAACTTCATTTGCTAAGAAAGGAAATAATATTAGAAGAAAGAGTAAAAGAAAATGAATGACAGGAAAAATTATTTTCTGAAATGTATTTCGTTAGGATGAAAATTTTATAATAAAGTTGTCATTAAAATTTACAAGAAGATACACTTATAGTCTTTTCTGTAGAAAAGTTTTGGAAGAAAATTAAGCAGTTTCTTGCCCAAAAGTTTTCATTTCCTGATTTCAGACTATTAAAATGTTAAAAATATTCCTATTTATACTTTCCATCTAATTAGCCATGGTGAACTTGAAAGCAGAAAAGAGTATGATGTCATGGTTAAAAATGTGAAGAATAACCTAGTGCAACTCAATAGCATAAAACTTGTGTCTAGAGTCTAGACATCACCAAGTAAACTATGTTAAAAGCTCCAAGATAATTTTTCCCAAAATCTTATACACCATTTGGTTGTTCCAATAACTATAATTTAGGAATGGTTCCTCATGGCTTTAATTCCCAGCTCAATTTATATTTGAAAAAATATTTAAAAGGCAAAACTTTTAAGGAGATAAAGAGGATCCCTGCAGAATGCATGCATTGCTATAAGGCTGAAATTTTGTGTGCGTTCCTATTACTGAATCCTGATTGGATTAACAAAAGAAAAAACACCTAATATTCCTAATATTGTACTACCTCCGGCGTTGCCTCAGCTCATTTCGTTCGTCGAAGGTGCTGTTGGGATCATAACAACCCAACAAAAACTCCCAGACTACCCCTTTGATTGAAGGATGAACACCCTTGCATGAGTAACAAAAAAAAAACAATAATGAATACTCGTCTTATTCTAATTCAGTGTTCCAGCTAAACAAAAATAAATAAAATGCATATGCTACAATACGTCAACAAAAAATTCAGTGCTAACAAATAGAGCACAAATCAGAATTCTAATTCAGTGTTCCAGCTGAACCAAAAAAAAAATGCATATGCTACAATACATCAACAAAAAATTCAGTGCTAACAAGTAGAGCACAAATCAGATTATCTACAAATTAAAAGACAAGTATGTATAGTATTAGATGAAGCTAGTAACATTAGTAGAATTGACAAAATAAATTAGAACGCTACAAATAGAGGTGAAAGAGAGTAAATTAAAAAGTGACGGTATCCTTATTATAATAGAATATTTTCACAGGAACAGGCCATGAAACTCCATTTCCTACTAAGATTATACTAAGTTCATCAACCTTAGCAATATAAGAACAAGAGCTCAAAGTTAATGTCAGATGACAGGAATCTTGAATGTTTATGAACTTAAGACTCAACGGGCCCCTAGATTCTTCAAAGGACAAAGCCTCAGCTATTTTAGAATGATCCACCCCAGTGGCACAGGAACAGACATGAATGATATGACTTGATTAGCCAATGGAGATGCTACCTATTCCTGAAGCCACAGCCCACAGATTTCCCAAAGAGCATAAGATGAAGGTGACCTTAACTTCACCTCAAGAGAGAACATATTTTTTCTTGCTCTTTTTAAAATGAAAAAGAAAAAAATATCCGCCATGAAAACAATGATGAAACGTATGAGAAAAGGGGGTTGCGAAATTAGCTAGAGCTTGGCATGTCCTTGGGTAATACACCCAAAAAAAAAAAACCATCAAACATAAAATCTCCGTTTCCTTTTACATATAAGTTATACACACTCAACAATTTTGACAAATTTCGGCAAAGCTTTAGAACAAAATCAAACCAAGTGAAACTACGAGAGGAAGAAAAATATTTATTTAAGCTTGCAAATATATAGATTTTGCACTAATCTGAATCAAAATGTGTTGTGATTCATGTTGAAAAAAATAAAAAATGAATGAAAGAATCTAAGGTAATGTAAATTTGAAAGCACCACCATTTTCAATAGGACAGATTAGCAACCCCAAAAAAGCATTTCACATGAAAGTGGGGATGGATAATACACGCATAAACAAGAGTGCAGTCATTGACTTTGCTTTTAAAGGGTCCTGATGGCCAACCTGAAAGGCACACTACAGCCAGGGACAGACCTAGTAAGGGACCAGTGGGGGCAGTAACCTATATTTTTTTGTTAAAATTTTAAAAATTCCCCCTGCCCCCACTGATTTTTTTTATTTACAATATTACCTATATTTTTTGTTAAAATCTTAAAAATTCCCCCACTCAATTTTTGATAAAACCCCACTATATATTCTTGTGGTTCAAGTCCACCCCCTCTCATACAATTTTCTGGGTCCATCACTGACTACAGCTATCCAGAGGGTTTTACGAAACACTATGTACTATTGTAAGTTTGCTATATATGTTTAAAAGATTCACTACAATCAACTTTCATAGCATCTTGAGAGCCTCAAATCAGAATTTGTCCAGTCACAGAATAAGGTGACAGCACCACTGGATCTTCAATCCATGGAGACATGACAGACATAAAACTTCTTTTCTGTTCACCAAAGAGACATAAAAGATTCCATAATACCAAACTTTAATCCTATTAGTAAATGGATTAAGATTGATGCATTTGTCTCCCATTAACCCACTAATATATTTCATCTCTTTCAGTACTTGTCAAACCAATCTCCTCTCTTGGTACTCTAAGTATTTCATCTCTTTCAATACTTGTCAAAATAGTCTCACTCCTAATTTAGTAACTAAATGACAAAGATTACTGCTTCAATAAAATACTTTCTGCATCCCAACAGAAAGCATCAAAGACGCAATACTAGCTGTAAAACCTGTAACAATACTTATCTATATAAAAGATAACCAAGTCATGATGCATGCCATGGTGGTTACTATAAAATAATCGCTTATGGATCTAGTCAGTAAGCAATCAATTCTATGATTGGAAAATCAAAATAGCTAACATCCCTAACATACGGGGCACCATATTTCACCAAATTCAGATTATAAAAGAAATCATTATTAGGAAATGTCAAAATAAAGTATAATAACCCAAATAGAAAGGATCAAATTCATTAATAATCTTTATGCCCCCCATTTCTTTTTTACTATTTTCCTATATTATACAATATGTAGGTTTTAGCTGCATTTAATCAACTTCATGATCCCATTTTTTCATTCATTTATTTCCTGTTCCACTACAAAAAGCTCAAAAAGGAACTTCAAATATGATAGTAGCAGTGATATTTTTACACACTTACCTTCAAATTACACACTTCAAAACGGTCATTATTCCTTTCCATTACTAAAAAAATTCACTATAGTTTGGATCATGAATGATACAACTGAAACATATAACCAATCAAGGAATAACGAAAGTCAAAAACCAGAAAGAGCATGTAACTGAACTTTGTCTGCCTACAAATAAAATAGCGCGTGTATTGACAATTCATGCAATAAGCTATATTTATGATATCAGTATATCATAAAAATGCAAGGATTAACATCCCAAGATCTTGTCTTTAAGAGTGAGGATGGTGATTCTTAAGGGAAAGGTATTCATTTGTTTCATATAAACTTAGAATGTAAATAAATTGGATATTTGAAATAAAATCTTACCAAGTAGCTCAATAGATCATAGCATTCTTATAGAAAACATTTTGAAAAGAAAAAATATTAAAAAGTTTCATGGTACCTATCCTGCTGTTTCAATAGGTGCTTACCATTTATTTATGACTTTCTTAATACTTCAGATTCTTTGTTCTCTTTAAATACACCATTTTATCAAGCAAAAGTTTTATTGGTCCCATCAATACAATACCCCAGGCCAGTTCCGGGCAAAGTAGCCAGAGATAAACATTGTGCTTAAAAAGCTTTATGACAGCTTATCCATGTGACTCAATTATAGCTAATTATGTTTAAATTTTATTAGCTTAAAAATAAAACATAAATATATAAATATTTGCATGCATTTAAAGATGGAGTCAAACAATAATAGAAAGGCTTTACCCCTTTTTGAATCCTCCTAAGAACTCCAGCAATATCCAGATAACCATCTTTAGAGAATGCAGCATTCCATCTTCTTTCGCTTAGAGTCTTTCCCGGCTGTGAAATGGATGGAAATATATCGTTACAAATTTAAAAAGAATCCCGTATAAGCATGTCACAACAATCCAGCAAGCGGATTGTAAATGCACAATAAAGCAAACCCATCTTTTAGCTGAAGCAACTACCTAAGACATCATCATTTGAGCTTCTAACATGCATTGTTCTACTTCGAAAGTAACTGTACCAAATTCCGATGCATCAAGATCCTAAGTCCACCCCCCAAAAAAAACTAATAATTGCTTTAAAAAATAAGAATCTGCTGGCCCTTACACTTATAAATATATTTTCCCAGATTGTGAATTGATGATGGTATTTTAAAATAAAATAAAATAAAATAAATTCTTAGTGAATGAATTATGGGTGTCCATTATATCACAACTGAAACAAATAACTGGCCCCGAAAAATAACATGTTCTGCACACCCTCAGCTTAAAATGGGTCTTTGGGACGTCGCCTTGGCATTCTGGTCTAATTGCAAAGAATGACTCCAGCTCCTTAGACGCGTAATTCATCATAAGATTTGCTGCTACAATCACAACAAGCACCCAATTAGTCTCAAACAGTCTTTCTCCAACAAGACCAAACCCCATATGAAGTTCTACAAATTTTGTGAACATCAAATCAAACCCATTACCAATACCAATTTTTTCACTAATCCAAGACTGCATACCCCCACAAAAATGTCAACTCGCTTGGAATTTACAATATTATAAACGCCTCAAATGACACTACAAAACTTACTGATTTCAAAAAAATTCCAATCAGTTTAAACAGATTCTCATTGAGATCGAAATCAAAAGCCAACTAGATCAGATAAACTTTCCGAATCAAAATGTTCCACATTCAAAACCATCAACGACAAGTATACAATAGCAACAAAGACATATATACAAAAACAATTAGGATTATATATATATATATATATATATATGCACACACAAACGTATGAACGCAAACATGTATACAAAGAGAGGAATCTATATACCTTTGTTCGAGGCACTAGACAATGAATGGGTCAAAACTTGATTTCTTTTTTTTTTTTTTTGGGCGGGGTTAAATACTACAACATTGTTCGGTGCTTATTTTTAATATTCGAGAAGAAAACAGAGGTCTGCGACTGAAATGAATGCGTGTGGACATAGAAATGAGGAGAGATTGTATGAATCGGAAAGAGATTAGGGTTTTATAGAGAGGAGGCGAAGAAGATGTTTGACAATGAGAAATTATTAGACAGGAAATGAAAGAGACTGACAGACAGCCTAAATTATTAACGGTTGGCGATCCCAGCAGTTGATCTGTCTTCTTCCTTCCATTTTATTCGGTTTTGCCCCATATTTGAATTTTCACGAGGAGCTCAGTCATAAAATATGACTACTTTTATTGAATGTCTAGAAAATAGAAAATAAAATCATTTGAGATTTTCCTTTTAAAAAATGGTAAATTAGACTTATGTTTGGGTTAAATTGTTCAGCGTTTATGATTCTAACCATGTAGTACGGACACTTTTACAAAAGAAACACTCCTTGAACACATACAAAGAAACTCCTTCAGCGACATTTTATATATGTATTTATAAATAAAAATAATTTTTTATTATTTTTGACACTAACACTTTTTTGGACAATTCTTGAATACTTAGGTTCATATTTTAAAACATTTATAACACAAGTCTATTTAATAATCTTGAAAATAATATGAATAAATTATAAAGTTTTTAATTTTTTTCTTTAAAAAAAAACTGCAATATATATATACATATCACAGCATTAAATGATATTTGTTCATTTAAAATAAAAACACTATTATGATAAAATAGTGAATAATTGTATATATGTGATATAAAAATCATTACAACTCTTAATATAAAAACTAGAAATGAATTAAAGTTTTATAATACTATAACTCAATAAATGCATATAAATAAAAATTCATATTTATATATAGTCGTGTCCAAACTGTATCCGTGTCCTATTTTTTAAAAAATTTAAAGTGTCATGTTGTATCCGTATTCCATGTCTGTATCCGTGCTACATGGGATTTTAATCTTCTTTGAAATCATTTCGTGACTTTGAGTGTGAAAAGTTACTAATGTCTTAATTTTTATACAAAATAGCAAGATTTGGAAGCACAAAATTGTCATTCTATAAAATTTAGTCAGTAGATTTGCCAAAATAAATAAATAAATAAATAAATAAATTATAATAGGGTTGTTGTGCACACACCAAAATTGGAAGTTAAAAGTTATAAACGATTTATTCGTTTATAATTTGCACAAACTCAAGAGAAGTTTGTTTAATTTATCCTTAAAAAATGTATTTAATTTGGTTGGCTACTGGCTAGCCATTTTAATTATCCCTTTTTGAGAGTTTGATTTTTATTATTATTTTATTAGATTAATAGTGAATGGAGTTATCAAATTTACCTTAGTGGGTCATGGTGGCTCACTTTTTATTCAATTCAAGACACTTAAATTGATAATATTGCAAAAAGTAGTCTGACTTTTAAAATTGGATAATTATTTTGAGACTGATGAGAATAGAAAAGGTGTACACTTATTTGAGACAGGGGGAGTATAATGTAGAATGAAAGAACGGGAAATACATTTGGGACAAGTGTAAAAAACACCTCTAAAATATATTTCGCATAACACTTTTACCCCCTACTGAGAAAAGTATGCCAAAAAAATCTCAAATATTTTCACATTGTGCAAAAATACCCTTCTGACATAAATTAGTGTGATACCCCTCGATTCCGAAATACGGGTCGATTATGTCCGCGGACAACACCAAGGGAATATCAAATAATTAAGGTAATAAACAAGTATAGAATACAAAAGAAAATAAGAATAAATAATAAAGTTGAAAAAAAAAAAAAAAAACTAAATAATAAATCATCCATAAAATAATCTAATAAAATCAAACAAATCATTTTAATTAAAATTAAAAATAAATAAATCCTGATAATTAATTCCTTTAAAATATAGGGGTATTACATTAGTCCTTCCTAATAAAAGGAATTCCGTCCTCGGAATTCTTGAATCTATGAAATGAAAACTTTGATTATATATTCCAAATTTTCATTTTCCTTTTATCGGTATGAAAATTAATCCATCCACACATATTCATAATTAGCCGACATAACTCGTAATTTATTAAGAATATGCTAAGCTAATCTATGCTCATTGCATTTCTTTGCAACTTAATCTCACCAATTTACATGCGTTGGTAAACATCCCCATTATGTATTTTCTTACAGCAAAATACATAAAAACCCCTTTATACTCATGACGCGAAATATATAGCGTCGCCAACAATAAGCTATTTCCTAATCAAACAAAATACGAATAACTCACATAATAAGGTAATAACATTTTCTTTAATGTTAAACCATGTTATACCCTTCAAGAAAAAAATCTTTAGACAACAACCCGCTCCCCATTTTCGAACTCTAATATAGGAGTTTACTATAATCTAATTTTTTCGCTCATTCTTGCAGCACAAAAAAAATCTCTAATAAGAGTAATCTCCGTAAGTATGTCCTTAGTTAATGTAGGACTCATAATTCAACTCTTTTAAACAACGATCTACGAATCATCCATACAAATCCTTAAGCAATGTCATACCAACAGGCAACTCCAAAAACTTTATTTAATGCTCTCAATCGATCTTGGTCAAACTATTATCTATGATTCATATGGAAATAAGAATCTCATTGTAACATCGGTGCTCCCATACTTTATTCCATGAAAGTACCCTCTTATATCCACTTTGGTATATGAAATGGTTACATTAACTCCGTGATTTCCTCCTATCTTCCTAAATAGTTGAGAACTGATGAGAATTAAGTTCCCCAATCATCACCACTTTCCTTAAAATTATCACGAAGACTCATTGGTCATTCCTTATAACCCCTACCTTGTCGGATTCCACTAACAAAAAAAAAAAAAAAAAGTCAACTCCTTATTTCCAAGTTAACCCATAGTTTTCTTGTGAGTAATCTCAGGTGTACCAGCATTCCCACTATACCTAAACCAGATAACTTCTCAACAGATTAACGATTTTGTCTTGTGTTGACGTTCGAGAATATCTGTAACTATATCCATTCTTCCTGAACAATACTGAGTGTAGAAGGAATAACTTCCCACAATTCAATTATCTGTTCTATCTCGCACCTGTGTTCTTTGTGTGAACGTATATTGTCGACCTTTGTAGTCTATGCAATTCAATTAGATTTCTCAATAAATATTGTCTCCCTACATACTGATTTAGCATACGATTTTGGCACCTACGCTCTTGCCTCCTCAAATACCTTCCAAATCGGTGTCCCACTATTTGCTGATAAGACTAAATTTAACTTTAGGACGCACTAACAAGTTGAATATAAAATACAATGAATCCTAAACTTAAGCTCTAAGTAAAAGAGTATACAACGCGAAAGTCACACAACAAAATACACCCTACGGACACTTGAACCTGAAGTGTTATGATGCCAACTGTGATCACAAAATCAGGGGATATCAAAACAATTAAAGTATTTCAAACAAGCACAAAATACAAAAGGAAATAAGAATAAATAATAAAGTTGAAAAGAAAACTAAATAATAAATCCTCCATAAAATAATCTAATAAAATCAAACCAATCATTTTAATTAAAAATAAAAATAAATAACTCGCAATAACTAATTCCTTTAAAATATAAAGGTATTACAATTAGTGTTGTAATACTTGTTTTACCCTTTTACTCTTTCAAAAATACCTAAGGGGTATATATGCTACTAATCTCATAGTATAGGGGTGTTATTTGCACATTATCTTATGTATATATATTTTTTTGAAACTTTTTTCTCTATATATGTCTCCAAACTTTTTTTAAAAAAAAAACTTTGAAAATTTGTATAACACGTAAGCACTGGTTTTCTGATTTTGGAAAGATTTATTTTCTTTAGTTTGCACTTTATTTTCATTTTTTATTTTTTTTAGTTTGCACTTTATTTTCATTTTTTATTTTCTATTTTTATCTTTACTTTCTTTTATATTTATATTTATATTTTATTTTTTTCTATTTTTATCTTTACTTGTCTATTGATGATGTCCTCCAATAGTGTCCTTTTCGGTCATTTTATAAAAATATATTTTTATTTATTTTATAAAATGGTACAGTTAGGGTAATTTAGTCAACTTAGGGTTTAAATTTGTCAGAGGGACTTATTTACACCAAATTGAAATTTTAGGGATGTTTTTTGAACGTAAGAGACATCCTCCAATAATGTCTTTTTCGGTCAGTTTACAAAATTATTTATTTTTATATATTTTATAAATTTGTTCTGTAAGGGTAATTTAGTCAACTTAGGGTTTAAATTTGTCAGAGGGACCTATTTGCATCAAATTAAAACTTTAGGGTTGTTTTTTGCACGTGAGGAGTGTGATATGCATTGTAAGTATATTTTAGGGGTGTTTTCCGCATTTGACCCAAATAAATTTGTTTATACGTATTTG
>JAOTQH010000007.1:1601124-1612663 GCA_025631255.1 Cornus kousa | reverse complement strand
GATGATTGTTTTTCATTCCCTATATCACATTGTATACACATAATGCCTATTTATAGGCCTTGTATTCGTGGGCAACAAGCAGCTTATTGAGCAAGCTGTACTGCCATTAAAGATTGATCCCAATCTGTACACCATTTCAACTATAGGTGGACCCCACACAAAGACACAAATATATATAACAAAGAAAAAAATAAAATACTCCGTAGAGAATAGAGAGATGCATAGTTTAATAGTATAAACATAAGCTCTTACGTTGATGTTAGAGAAAATAGGCCGAGTGTAACCGATTTTCGTTATCAAATACGACCCTCCCTCCGTGGTCCGTCGCCAAGAGTCGGAGAGCGAATACTAAAAAGTCTAAAACCTAAAAACCACAGAGAAATCTAGAGGAAAGGGGTTTATAGGGAGAGAGGCGATTCAAAACGGCGGTGAATCTAGGGTTTGTACCAATTAAATCTTTAATGCCTATTTTTTCTTATAGTAAATATCCCAATTGTGAATACCTGAATGAGAAATTTGCAAATCACAAGTTTATTTGGTTTTAAAATTCGGGGCTCTTTTGATCGCTAATCATTGCATATACGTTTTCTCATATATGTGTATATGTATTATACTTGCATATAGGTATGTGATTGAAATATGAATTGACATGCTCTATCTAGCTATAGTGCGATGTGTTCTGTTTGTTTTTAAAATTGTTCACGATCATATTGTAGTGGGACAGATCATATTGTAGTGGACAGAGAGGTGTTGAAGGTAGTTTTTTGATAATCATGTCTTGCATAATCTCAATGTAGTGGACTGGGGCGAAATTTTGTTTGGAATTGATGCACGTTAAATTTGTTGTGCAGTAACTGAAATTTTAGGAGAATACTTGTTGCATGTGACTCTGGTATTACTTGTGCAGTGCATTAGGTAGCTCATGGAGATGTGTTAATATAATAGCTTTTTACCTAAGTTAATCATTGATTATATGGATTGTCATAAAAATGGTGAATTTAGGGTTGCATTCTGTTGATTGAATGATGTAAATTGGGTTTCTGCATTATGTTCCTTGTGCTGTCAATACATTCATATTGATTTTCAGAACTTAGCTGCTGACAATTTTTAATTTACTGAATTCATTTCGGCTTTTATATTGGGTTCTGTACTACAATTCTAGGATGCTTTGCTGATGCAGATGGCCGATAAAAGAGGATTTGTTGTTTTTGAGCATATGACTTTTGATTGATGGTAAGGAGTGAAAGCGAAAGCCCTCTTTTGTGCCTTCTCAGTGGTGCATTGCGTCTCTATGATGACATTTCATAATCTTAGTAGAACACCATCCAGCAACCCCGAGAAAGGAATTGTATGACTATACTTACTGAATATTGATAATGCAGGTTAATTAACGAATACTGACCTCTTGTCATTGTGGGAGGTGGCTCGTCGTCACTTTATTACGACAATCAAACAAAATAACTGATGCAATTCAATGGAAGGAGAAGAAGAAGATAGAGTTCTGTTAAGCAGTTTGGGTGTCACATCTGCAAACCCTGATGATATCGAGCGTGATATATTAGCCAAGGTTTTTCTTCTCTCTTTTTTTTAGAGTAGTTAATTATTGCATTTTTAATGGAATTTTACATGCTTATTATATATGTATTAAAAGATACTACATTTTCCTGGGATGAGACTCCATCCAAAATCATCTTGCGGTCAAATCTTTTCTAGATTGACTCCAGACCATTGTGGATAAGCTTTTCATACTTTCTTTTGGCAGCTATATCACTATTGACTGCACTTATCATTATTGGTTTATATCTGCAATATTTGTAGCTAACAGGTTGCATTATAGAAAACACAGGTAAAAGTAGCATACTGATTCACCACTTATACAATAACGTATTGATATGCAACCTGCTAGAACAAGGTCCCAGTGATACATATTATAAAACCAATTAGACGATTTTGAAGGAAATTGGTGCTCAAATGATGGATAATTTCCATGTGCGAACCTAAAGGACTGGAATTCTTAATGTGCTGAGCATTTATGTAAATTAATTACTCTACTATATGAATGATGAAAATGTGACGAAAGGATAGATGGAAATGTACTCTAGCTGTGAACTTCATGAGATCAGACTGTATTCATGATCTTTGGATTGTTTTGATTTAGAATAGTCCATTTCAGTCTTTAGCTGCTTGCATTTACTATAAGCGTTTGATAGCTTATTTAAGTGTTATAAATTGATTTTAATCATCATCCAATGGCAGGCAAGAAACAATGCTGGGGATGGTAGTGAAGCTGGAGGGAGCTCGGCAGAGCAAGTTCTTGACAGATCTAAAAGCAATGAATCGTCATCTACCAGCCATGCTGGACTCTATAATAAATTGAGAGCAGTAAAAATTGAAATAGATGCTGTTGCATCTAGTGTTGAACAGGTAAAGAACTTTGCAAGAAATGAAGACAGTGTTCCCGAAGGTAATGATGACAGAAAGCAGGGAGACACAGAGGATGAACAAATCATTGTCCAGCCTTCTTCCAGTACCCTTCAGGAGGCCCTAGCTGCTGAACGGCTAAGAAGTCTGAAGAAAACAAAGGTTAAACTTGAGAGAGAAATATCAATTTTACATAAGGATGACCCGTCCAAAGGTATCAAGCATGACAGCTTGATTCAGAATCTTGTTAAGGAAGAGACCAAACCCAACAGAAAATTGAAAGAAGTTCAAAAATCAAGCAAGGATTTGAAAAAGCGAAAGAAAACTGTTTCATTTGACGAGGATGATGATTTTGATGCAGTGTTAAATGCAGCATCTGGAGGATTTGTTGAAACAGTGAGTCAAGCTTGTTTTCCTGTTCTACTTCCAATGAATTTGCTATATAAGATTCGTGGTAGTGTAGAAGGAGTTACAGTTGTTAATTTATAATTTTCTTTTTTTATTTATAGCAAAATTAGTTATTATTATGATTTTTATGGATGTTAAAGTTGTTGCAGTATAGAAAAGAAATTTCAGCTATAAGGGCTGACCATACATTGTTCATGTCTTAGGAAAGGGATGAGTTAGTTCGGAAAGGAATATTAACCCCCTTTCATAAGCTCAAGGGCTTTGAACGTCGTATTCAACAACCAGGGCTGTCTAGTAGGCACAATATACCCCAGGAAGAAGACAAGACTGATGTTCTTGCTTCCACCAGCATAGCCAGAGCTGTCCGGTCAATGTCAGAGGCTGTGCAAGCTCGCCCAACAACCAAGCTGCTCAATTCAGAATCGCTGCCAAAACTTGAAGCACCCACACGTCCTTTCCAAAGGCTAAAAGCACCCCTGAAGATCCCTCGGTCACTAGAGAGTGAGGTGGAGAAGAACAAAGATACAAAAAGGAAAACGAGAAGGCCATTGCCTGGCAAGAAATGGAGAAAATTAACTTCACTTGAGAAAGAACTTTTGGAAGAAACTGGTATGTGAGGCAGTTAGATGGCTTCCTTTACTTAATACATTTATCAAAGTTCAGATTTTATCTGTTTTAGAAAATCAGGACAATTTATTTTATCTCTTGCAGAAGAGAAGAACAAGTTCTGTGTATTTGTATTATATTTGGCTTCTATTATTAGATGAGTTTTTGTCCGTTGTGTCCACAGATTGCAGATTTGAGGCAGTACAATATGAAGTCTACGAAGAACATAATTCTCTTAGTGGTGGACTTTAGAATCTCATACAATAATCATACAGCTTTTTTCTTCTAAAACTTGGTTTTTGTCATTTTAATCCAAAATACATCTATGCCTTCATTGTGTGATGTGATCATCTGCAGTTCTAACATTCATCTCCTGAAACATTACCTTCTGAGCCCCACAGCTACATTTTCAGTTGAAGATGGTGTGATGTTGGAATTATAGCAAATATCTATTAGTTGAAGTTTGAGAAAGTGAATAAAGAAGGCTGGTATCTGAATTTTATCTTATATGGGGTACCCTGCAGTTGTGTGTCTCAAGATGAAATATTTCCATCTTAGCATCACCAGTTTAGCCTTAGTTGAAGATGGTGTAATGTTTCAGTAAATATGTAGTAATTGAGGTCTCAGAAAATGTGCCAAAATGGTTAGTATTTCATTGTTGTGTTGTATTTCCCTGAGGGCTGTTGCCAGTTTTATGGTTGAACATCAGTGCTATTAGTGCGAGTTCGAGCCTCAGAGCAGCCACGTTGTGTATTAGCAAATGTATGTCGGCTTTGAGTCCTCCCTCCCCAGGACTCTGCTATAGTTGGACCAGAAGTGGGTAATGTCCCTTTGTTGTATGTGCATGCTATGTTGGACCTTATGGGATTAGTTCAGTTGACAAATGTTATGCTAAGGTACATCATAATTGAAAATCCTGTTGAAGTTCCTTTACATTACACAAATTTGTCTGCAGAATTATCTTAATTGCTCGACAGCCTTAGACTGAATTATAACTTTTTCTTTTTCTTTTTTTTATTATTTAGATTGAATTATAATGTTGATTCACCTCTCAAAGGACATTTTGTGCTCTTTTTTTTTTTTTTTTCAGTAAAATTTTCTCAATAACCCAATAGACGTAGGCATTTACGTGATTGTAGCCCATGCATGCACTTCTTGAAACTTCTATTTGTAGCTGCAGTACCTGTGCTTTTCTTTAAACTGTTTGGTCATGGGTATATTATGTTTTGTTTATTTGATTTTCATGAAAAATTTGTTTATGGAAGGTCACACTAAATGAAATATCAGAATAGCAAGAAAAATATATAATTTTGTGCGACTTTTAGTGCATATGTAGTGCATGACCATTTATGTTGTTGTCTTTCCTCTCGAAATTATTTTTTATCTTCTTAAATAGATGGCCTGGTAGTTATATTTTTTTATATTTTTTTTGCAGAAGATGCAAAAGATGACTTGGTTTTTTTTTTTTTCTTTTTGCAGAAGATGCAAAAGATGACTTGGTTTTTTTTTTTTTCTTTTTGCAGAAGATGCAAAAGATGACTTGGTCAGCTCCAGTTATGAAGAAGAAAACCAAGAAGTTGCTGGTGTTGATGATACTGAACCTCCTTTCGTGACACTTGAAGGTGGGCTGAGAATCCCAGAATCCATTTTCAGCAAACTTTTTGACTATCAAAAGGTGGGGGTCCAGTGGTTATGGGAACTCCATTGTCAAAGAGCAGGTGGGATCATTGGAGATGAAATGGGTCTCGGTAAAACTATCCAGGTCTTATCTTTCCTTGGAGGATTGCATTTCAGTAAAATGTACAAACCTAGCATAATTATCTGCCCTGTCACTCTTTTGCGGCAATGGAAGAGAGAAGCGCAAAAATGGTACCCAGCCTTTCTTGTGGAGCTACTTCACGATTCTGCAAACGATCCAGTTAGTAGAAAGAAGCGTGCCAAATCTTATGAAAGTGACTATGAAAGTGAAGAACTGCTTGACAGTGATAGTGAAGGAAATTTATCTTCTAGAAACACCAAAAAATGGGATACTTTAATAAATCGTGTTTTGAGGTCGGAGTCTGGGTTGCTAATTACTACTTACGAGCAACTACGGTTGCTCGGGGAAAAGCTGGTTAACATTGAGTGGGGTTATGCAGTACTGGATGAGGGACATCGAATTCGAAATCCAAATGCAGAAGTTACTTTAGTCTGCAAACAACTACAGACAGTTCACCGTGTAATAATGACGGGTGCACCAATTCAGAACAAGCTGACTGAACTATGGTCTTTGTTTGATTTCGTTTTCCCCGGAAAGTTGGGTGTCTTGCCAATATTTGAGGCTGAATTTGCAGTTCCCATATCTGTTGGTGGTTATGCTAATGCTTCGCCATTGCAAGTATCGACTGCTTACAGGTACAAATTGATACACTTTTGAAATTTTAATAGGATTTTATATTTATATTATTTCATCGCAACTTAAAGTTAGTATTCAAAATTTAATGCTTGATCTTGTAAATAAATTGATAATTCTTTCAGAAGTTGTATTATAGATAATATGTATGGCTTGGAGGAGAAATAACTTTCATATCTTTCAAGATCTACCTACTAGGCTCTACGTGTGGTAAAAAGGCCAAAAATGATTTTTGCACTTATAAGAAAAAAACTGATTCTTGACTTCCTTTTTTAACGCTCATATCACATTAATGGATCCCATGATCCTGAACCGATCTTACACCTTAGGATAGGCATCCCCTAACTAAGTCAAATCAGAAATAAAGGACTTTTCTCGGGGACGTTTTCATAGCATTTGACCAATCTACTGCGTGCTGGAAGATCTTGGGTTGTCGAACAAATCACACCAACCATGTTTTCAAACCAAGAAAAAGATTACGATCCAACTGATGTACGAGCTTTCCTTCCTTAATGTGAGTGTGGATGTGATCCAGTTACTTCTTCCAATGGGGCTTTGCTTGTGAGTTTTGGTTGCATCACCATTATTTCCCTGCTTTTAGATTTTCCAATTTTTCTAATGCTTTATAATTATCTATTACCAAATTTGATGTTGTGCAGGTGTGCAGTGGTTCTACGTGACTTGATAATGCCTTACCTCCTTCGGCGAATGAAGGCTGATGTGAATGCCCAACTTCCGAAGAAGACTGAACATGTTCTCTTTTGCAGCCTTACTGAAGAGCAGCGATCTGTCTACCGAGCATTTCTTGCTAGCTCTGAGGTGGAACAGATCTTTGATGGGAACAGAAACTCTCTTTATGGAATTGATGTGATGCGTAAGATTTGTAACCACCCTGATTTACTCGAGAGAGAGCATTCCTGCCAAAATCCGGACTATGGCAATCCTGAACGCAGTGGAAAAATGAAAGTTGTTTCTCAAGTGCTTAAGGTGTGGAAGGAACAAGGTCACCGCGTTCTTCTTTTTGCGCAAACTCAACAAATGCTAGATATTCTTGAGAATTTTCTAATGGGAGGTGGCTACAATTACAGGAGAATGGATGGTCTCACTCCTATAAAACAGAGAATGACCTTAATGGATGAATTTAACAACTCAGATGATGTATTCGTATTCATTTTGACAACCAGGGTTGGCGGTTTGGGAACGAATCTGACTGGCGCAAACAGGGTGATCATCTTTGACCCTGACTGGAACCCTTCAACTGACATGCAGGTTTACTTGTGATTAATTTTTCATTTTAGTTACATATTTCCTTGCGAAAAATATAATTGTTATTCTATAGACTCATACATAGTATTTTTGTTGATATATATATATAGATATTTGCCTTTTTACGGTTTCTTTTCCGCATAAAAAATCTGACATGCCCATAGCAAAATCTGTTTGAATTCCATCTTCAATTTAGATCTGGACAATTGATCCTATAAGTGAACTGTGAATCTAGCTTGACTAAAAATTCACGCATTCGCATACTGAGGGCAATTGTTACTTATGACAGGCCAGGGAGCGTGCTTGGCGTATTGGACAGACAAAGGATGTAACAGTTTATAGATTGATCACTCGTGGAACTATAGAAGAGAAGGTGTATCACCGACAGATTTACAAACATTTTCTCACTAATAAAATATTAAAGAATCCACAACAACGAAGGTTCTTCAAAGCCCGAGATATGAAGGATCTCTTCACTTTGAATGATGATGGAGAGGGCGGTGCAACTGAAACATCTAATATTTTCAGTCAGATTACTGACGATGTAAATGTTGTAGGAGTGCATAAAGATGACCAGGATAAGGGGAAATCTCTCAAAGTGGCATTACCAAATGATGATGATATCGCTGTCGAGAAAGGAAACAACTCAGCGATTAGACCATCCAAAAAGAAGGGGAAAGAAAAGGCTGATCAAAGCGATGGTGAAGTAGATGAAGACACTAACATTTTGCGGAATCTTTTTGATGCTCAGGGAATTCATGTGAGTTATGTTATTTCTCTATTTACAATTGCCTCTAATGATTATAGCTTTTGCAATTGTTTTTGAGTTAACATATTTTCCCGGTTTCTGGAGCATTTTTGCAAGAAGTATAGGTCTTGTCAAACCTGTCATTGTAGTGTTTGTTCTGGAAGTTTTTTTTGCCGTCAGAGAATTAAAAACAAGTTGATAACTTCTCCGGCTTCAATTGAAAAAAAACTCGGTTCTTCAGTACTTCCAAACTGTTAGGTGCTGTGAGTAGGTGCTGTGTGAGTTTTGGGTAGTAGCCAACTAAATGTTGGTTTCAGTTCAGGCAATAAAAATGTGTTCTTGAAAGCCCTCCACCAAAAGATTCACAACAACAGAACTTTATCAGATAATCCTTGGCTGTCGGATTTATCTGTCTTAACAAAAAGCCCATTTGTCAAGCTTTTCTTTTGTGTGTGTGGTTCTTGGCATTTTCCACAAAATGCAACAACTAACATCAATTATCATGGTCCTGCTAATGTTCTATTGATATGCGACCTTAAGGTGCCATATATGTTATTTTAAATAGTTCCTCCATCCATGCTGATCATTGTCATCCTTATTATTCAGAGTGCCATGAACCATGATGCAATTATGAATGCCCATGATGAAGAAAAGATTAAGCTTGAGGAGCAAGCATCCCAAGTTGCACAGAGAGCAGCAGAAGCATTACGCCAGTCACGAATGCTTAGAAGCCAAGAAAGTATATCTGTTCCAACCTGGACTGGGAAATCAGGAGCTGCTGGTGCACCATCATCTGTTCGTCTGAAATTCGGCTCAACCATAAACTCCCAGTTGATCAATAATTCAAAACCTTTGGAAGAATCATTCAGCAATGGAGCTAGCAGGCCGAATGGCTTTGCAGCTGGGGCATCTGCTGGCAAAGCATTATCCTCAGCTGAACTGCTGGCTAGGATTCGAGGAAACCAGGAAAGAGCAGTTGGTGACGGGCTTGAACATCAGTTTGGCATAGCTTCAAGCTCTGCAAGCCGAGGAAGAGCTGTGGACAACGAGCCTTCTAGGTCGTCTATCAACTTATCTGGGGTGCAGCCAGAATTGTTGATTCGCCAGATCTGTACGTTTCTACAACTAAGAGGTGGAAGTACCAGTTCAGCCAGCATAGTGCAGCACTTCAAGGACAGGATACCTTCAAAGGACCTTCCTTTATTCAAGAATCTTTTGAAGGAAATAGCCACTTTGGAGAAAGATCCAAATGGGTCTAAATGGGTTATAAAACCAGAGTATCAGCAACAGTAATTTTTTCAATGTGGCCTTTGAAAGCATTGATTGCTTGGTTGTTCTTTACAGCATATGATGGAACTATTCTGGAGCTGCCGTAGTGTTCTTACTTCTTGGTCTTTCTCAAAAAAATTAAATAGGTTACACTTTAAAATTACATCTTCTATCTTGGGTACATGAAGACTTGGTGATAGTGACACCTCATTTTGCACAAGACGACAAATTATATCTTTTTACCATACAGATTAGTTTTCTTATACATTTTTTATTTTTATGGTAAAGCAAACACACAATACTTTCCTGTACATTTTTTTTGCTCCTCCAAGTTTTGCGCGTAATGTAAAAACTGACAATTTGTTATTTTTTTTCCCCTTGCATATGAGTTGAACAATGCAATTTGTTGACTGTTGACTGATTTTCTGCATAAAATATTGGGAAGTTGTTGATCGGCTATTTTGTGGCAAGGGTATTTTTATATTTTTTTTCCCCTCCACTGTTGGTTCATACAGCTTTGGAACCAGTACAACTGCAGCTAAGTGTTACTCTTTTTATTCTTTTTTTCATTTTTTTTAAATTTTTTTTAATTATTATTATTTTTTTTTGTTGGAGAAAATGCCCATTAAGATGAGCCAACTTAGCTGATACATGCTGCACGTAAGAATGTGACAATATGCATCAGCCTTACAAAAACCAGAAAGGAAAAGCAGCATGCATTTGGCATCATCCAACCAAAAACCAGAAAGATTTTTATTTTTATTTTTTATTAACAATAATAAAAATTAGAAATTCAAGCAAGCCAAGCATATCAACATTTTCCAAGAAACATTATTTTTTCAGAAATGGTATTAGATACCTCAAGTTTCTTTAATTCTCATTGATTTCCCTTTTTGTCTGTTCAACATAACAACAAATAAATATCTCAATCATATCACACTCCACAATCAAAATGCTGCCCACCCAGCTGCATTCGACTTGGTTGATCCCGATCCAGTTGTGGAAGGAAGATTTCTCTGCAGATAAACAACAACCGTAACTGAACTAAACATATTCACTTACAAATGCAAGAACTTTTAATATAGATCAGGATTCAGGAAAATAGTTAAAATCTAGTCCCATATTGAGGTTTGCTACATAAATACACAGGAACACAAAGAACAGAGTCTCCAAAGTCACAGGAAAAAACAACAACAAAAAAAAGTAAAGTAAATAAATATAGTAAAGGGAGACCACCTGAAGTTGCCTTTAAACAGCATAGGAACTTAAGTTCTAACTTTCAAAACATGCCAAATAACCCACCTAAACAAGAACAGAACTAAGAAGAGAAAATAGAGGAATACCTCAAGTTGAGAAAGCTCGGAGAAAGGATCAGTAGAGTGCCTCACACTTTCCTTAGGTCCCTTGAGAGCAACACCGTGATTGGCAGAAGTAATCCGAGCAGCAGCAGGATCATTGGGTGGAGGTGGGAGAGGAGACCTAATTTTCCCAGTTCCAGTAGGTGGAGGTGCAAGACCCAGTGCTTTTGGCTTTCCAGTTCCAGAAAGCCCCCCCGACAACCCAGCAGCTGAAAGCATGCCAGTTCCACCAGATGGTTTGTTCTTCACATTTATCCGGATGGTTTCCCCTTCCTATAAGCCAAATAATTAAAAAGTCATTTCTATCAAGAAGGAGAACAAATGCAACAGTCTAATCACGTATAAGATGACCAAAAACCAGAGTGAACAAGCTTTTATTTGAGAACAGAGAAAAATAAACCGAACAATGTGTGAAGGGTATTATCCCACTCGCGCCCATGATTGTAAAAAATAAGACATTAATACTTAATATAACTAACACATATGGTGCACCATTTGTGAATTTACAAAGTAAGCAGGTTGCATATAATTTTTCCATAAGTCGTCCATGCCCCCAACTGGGACTTGAACCTTGCCCCTCTCACTGGCAAGTGACACCCCACAAACTAGAAATCCAGCTGTGTAACTCCACAAACCTTTTTATGTTTATTTTTTATAAGTGGGGTAACTTCTTTTCTTTTTTTATAAGTGGGGTGACTTCACGAACGTATCTTGTCATCTACTGTATTTAGTGAAGCTCCATTCAAACCCCAAATGATTCGGACAACAAACAGAGAGAAAATTAGAGATTCACTTGTCCAAATGGGGCAACTTTTTGTAAATTTTTCCATTTCATTATATGGTTGATTAATAATTTCTTTAAGAGGCTAACTACCATAAATTGTTATTCACAAGCGTCCAGAATTTATTTGGGTCAAAATTCTAGGCCTCATATTATAGAATGAAACCAAGCATTTCATTATACTGTTATTGTCCTTATTGGCTGAAAAAATCAAGAACACGGGAACTTGTATCTAATTGAACACAAATCATCATTGTAATTTGCCAATCTTACTTTAATTTACACTATTC
>JAOTQH010000007.1:1580463-1592148 GCA_025631255.1 Cornus kousa | reverse complement strand
ATAATAGAAAACGAAATGCAATAGACTTGTTTTCAGAACTTCCACCAAGTACATTTAGCCAACCAAAAAGTCCGTCGATTACTTTTCATGATAACTTTAGGGGTAAAATAGAATAATAACCATAGCACATCAAAATACTAACGGAAATAAAGGGCCTGCTTGGTTTGTAACTATGGAATCAGTTTTCTGTTCTCAGAAAACTGAAAACATAAAACTGTACAACATATTCTGTTTGGTTCAGTTTTCTGAAAACCCAGTTTTCATATAACGTCTTCTAGAGTTTTCAGTCAACATAATTTATTTATGTAAAAGCTTCCAAAAAATGCCTAATGGAACTTGTATATTTTGAATGCAATGTTATTTAATGTTTCTTTCGTCATCTTTTTAAAAAAAATAATAAATAAATAAAATAAAAAACAAAACAAAACAAAAACAAAAACAAAAAAAAAAAACTAAACTTTGTATTTTAAGCCATTAGAACATATTTGACCACTAATTAACCAATCTATAACTGCTATAAAAGCCTATATTGTTGGTCCTGCCTTTGGGTTCTGAATCACAGTTCTTGTCCACCCAGGTTGAGTGTCCTGGTTCTCACACAGCAGCCAGAAATGTTGATGGGCCACTGTTGGACTGCCAAGTTGCAGAACCAAGCGACAGACTGATGATAAAAAGTTATCCCCTAAGCAAAGCCACAACCACCCCCCGGACATGGGTATCAGTGTACCGTGATAAACATACAAATTGAGAATCAAGAAGCATTTCAAATTATGCACGAACTTATATGCCATAATTTGTAGAATACATAACCACATTTGGAGGCAGACCAATACAAACCTGATCAAGTGCAGAAGCAAAAAGGTCCAAAACATGACCCTGGCTGACCAGCTGCTTTGCAAGTTCATCATAGAATTGGACTGCTTTTCTGACATATGGTGCTGCATCCTTGTCAAGATCTTTATGGGAACGAACTGGATCAGAAAGATCTTTTGATACAATCTGCATGGGAAAGAAAAAAATCTCCCAATAACCCCAATAATTAAAATTAAACTAAAACCAGAACAAAATAAAATTGAGAACCAATTAGCAGTATATTGTTCATATCTCTGCAAAAATAAATGGTTTTTTTTTCATTTAGAAAAAAAAAAAAAAAAAAAACAGTTTCCCCTAGAAAAAAGAATCAGCTAAATTAACTTTATTGCCACTCTTTTGTGTTTGATCAACACCTTGTAAAGACAAGCCAATCATTTCAGAAATTACTCAAACGACATGTAGGAAGTCAAGGAATACGTAAACATCTCATTACTGCAAATGATTTCATTTTTTATAGACATTTCATCAGCCAACACTGTTAATTACACTATTTTAAATCTCAATTGAGTCAGCGTGCCTAGGGGTGCACAAAAGACCCGGAACCCTTTTTTCCGGTTCTCACGGTTCCGGTTCCGGTTCTGAAATTCTGGAACCGTGGGTTACGGTTCCGGTTCCGGTTCCAGACCATGGGAACCGTCAGGAACCAGAACCGTATATATATATATATATATATATAATTATATATTTAATAATATGTATTCCACAATTGTGTCGACAGATATTTGTAACTTTGTGTTGACAAATGACTTACATGAGTCAATAAGAAGCATTTCATAGCACGAGGTGGTGGTCCACAAAAACTCAAATCTCAAGTCTCTTATCTAAATTCTAAACCTAGACCTAATCTCTCAAATCTCAATGCTCTCTAGTCTCATCTCAACTCTCATTCTGTTCTGAAATTTGATCGAAGCCGCCGCCTCGCCTCGCCTCATCAGTGATCAGTCCTTGACTCCTCTCTGTTGGCCACTTCGCCTCGCCTCAACGCCGTCGCCTCCCCTGACCTCTCATCGCCCTCGCTTGAGTAGCCTCCTCTCATCTCCTCAATCCTCATCGCCCTTGCCTCCTCTCAAGTCTCAAGTCTCATCTCAAGCTAATCAATTCATCGTCGCTGTTTATTAACTGCATCGTCTTCTCCAAGAGAGAATCCAAAGCATTGACTTCTGTCATCTCTCTTAATTTAATTTTATTTTTTACTCTCTTTGAAAAATCCGGTACAGGCTTGGAATTGGTTTACTAGGTAGATGATGATGGTTGAAGAAGGAAGTGGTTGTCCGATCAACATCCAATTTCAGCCCAACAAGTCTTCTGTAATTTTTTTATTATTATTATTATTATTTTTTTTTTTTTTTTTTTTGAGATAAATTAGACTTGGTTGGAGTTTATTATACTGATATACTCAATTGATGCAGTTAGAGTTTATTATACTGATATACTCAATTGATGCGAGTGCCGCATGTGATGGTGTTCAATTTCGTCATTGAGATGCCCGTATGCGTAGTTTCTCTACCGTGCATAGAGCAATATTGATTTCTGTTATTGTATCTTAATTTACACACACAAAAAACCAAACAGTTAACAGTTCTCATGGAACCGAGCTGTTTCTCCGGTTTGGTTCCATACCTATACAATTCCGGTTCCCTTTTTAAGGAACCGTTGTGAACGGAACCGTAAGGAACCGAACCGTGTGCACCCCTAAGCATGCCGGCAAGACCCAACTAACACCAAAGAGAGTAAGGCACATGTCCCACAGATCTCTAGCCACCAAACAATGTAGAAGCAGATGACCTACCATCTCCTCGTCCTTCTTACAAATACAACACCAGTTCACCAATATTTGAACTCTTCCTCTTGCTCAATTTGTCAATTGTCAAGATACTCCCTAATACAACAGACCATCCGAAAAAAGTGGCCTTGAGAGGGGCTTTGGTCCGCCAAACTGCCCTCCAAGGAAAGGATGATCCCCAAACGTCCATCACCTCTAATAAGTGGAATGCACCTAAAACACGCCATGCTTGGACACCGCCTAGAGCCACTCATCTGCCCCTTCCCTACCACCCCCTAATGGTATTACTGTTGGAAACTTGGAAATTGTGTCTCAAATTCCTATTTTAATTAAGATTCTATTTTAGAGTTGTATTATGTTAGGTAATTTCTTGTTTGGCAAGTCTTGGCCTCTAAGGAATTGTAATCCTTGTCCAACAAGGAATTATGTTTGTAACTCTATAAATAGGTACATATGTTGAAGGTTGAGACTAATAAGATTGAGAGAGATGTAGTCTCATGAGGGAGTTGATGGGTAGAGGTAGTATATGGGTTAGTAGAGTACGAAAAACACCGGTAACATTGGTAGCGAGGAAATAGGCTTGTGGAGTGGTACATGGTGAATCATAATAGAATCTCTTCTCATCCATGGAATTAGCCCAAGTTTGGATGAACCATGTATATCTTTTGTTTGTGTGTGATTGCTTTGTTGCCATTCTTTGGATCTTAGTTATTCGGCGCTTCCGCTGCTCCCAACATATATATAGATAATATATTAAGGGTTAGTGGGTTACCAATTGTAACCCACTAACCAATTACCATACATATAGATATTACTCCGTAAAATATATATTATTATTATTAGTAATTTTTTAAGATACAAAAATAAGTGGCCCTCATTCAGTCCCTCGTGAGTAATCTAGAAGACTCTAGAATGTAGCGGCAAACGTAACAGTACATAGAGATTAGAGATTGTATTATATATAACTCTTTAGAAACAAACAAAGAGTTACCTTTTTTAGTGTCGTACTCTCGTTTTTCTCCTCTAACTCTTCTCTTTTTTGTAGACTCTGTAAATCAGTTCTTCTCTTGTAAACCAGTTGCAATGGCCCAAAAGAAGAGAGTATCGAAAAAAATAGTTGAAACTTACCATCGATATCTTTACAAAGTCTTGAAGCAGGTCCATCCTGACCTGCGTATTTCCAAACAAGCCATGAGCATTATGAACAGCTTCATCAATGACATCTTCACAAGGCTTGCTAGGGAGGCCTCTACTTTTCTAAAGAGTAAGAAAAAAGCCACCATAACTTCAAGAGAGATCCAATTTGCTGTAAAATTGGTTTTGTCTACGGAGCTGGCCAAGCATGCCATGTCTGAAGGGATGAAGGTAGTCGGTGAATATTGCAAGGCTAAATAGGGTTTTGGTTGGGTGTGGTCTTTTTGAGATGGTGGAGGCAGTGGTTGGGTGTGGTCCTTTTAGATGGTTTCTGACTTTTTTTATTATTTTTCTTTCCTCGATTTAGTAGTGATTGATGAATTGTTGATGTTGTATTGTGTTGATGAAACTTAGTGATGTGTGTGTAACTATGTTTTTGGGGTTACAATGGGCTTTTGGAATTACAATGGGCTTGTGGGACTTGGCCCTTTGTTACTAAATTCAGGAAAAAGAAAAAAAAAAGTCAGAAACCATCTAAAAAGACCAAACCCAACCAAATCCCTATTTAGCTTTGCAACATTCACAGACTGCCTTCATCCCTTCAGACATGGCAAGCTTGCCCTCCCCAGACAGCACCAATTTCACAGTAAATTGGATCTCTCTTGAAGTTATAGAGGCCTTTTTCTTACTCTCTAGAAGAGTAGAGGCCTCCCTAGCAAGCCTTGTGAAGATGTATGAAGTTATTCATAATGCACATGGCTTGTTTGGAAATACGCAGGTCAAGATGGACCTTCTTCAAGACTTTGTAAAGATATCAATGGTAAGTTTCAATTATTTTCTTCAATACTCTCTTCTTCTGGGCCATTGCAACTGGTCTACAAGAGAATAACTGATTAACAGAGTCTACAAAAAAAGAGAAGAAGAGTTAGAGGAGAAAAACGAGAGTATGGCACTAAAAAGGGTAACTCTTTGTTTGTCTCTAAAGAGTTATATATGATATAATCTCTAATCTCTATGTACTGTTACGTCTGACTCTAGAGTCTTCTAGATTACTCACGATGGACTGAATGAGGGCCACTTATTTTTGTATCTTAAAAAATTACTAATGATAATATATATTTTACGGAGTAATATCTATATGTTTGGTAATTGGAAAGTGGATTACTGTTGGTAACCCAGTAGCACTTAATATATCATCTATATGTATATTTATATATACAATTATGTAATATATATACTACTATATAAGACGTCCTAACCTTTTTGGTTCCCAATGGTGGCTGGAAAGTGAATGGTTGCATGTACGCATAAAAAAGGCAAAAAAGTATAATATTAAAAGCACATGAAAAACACGATACAAACTGAGTGTATTTCGAATCAAAAAAACGCGTCAATCTCACTCGTCTCTTCCACAAAGGCACAAACCTCCTTCCCGTCGCCGGCCAAACCAGTAAGTTTAGCAACCAACCAACTAGAACGGCGTTTTCTTCAACAGCTGTGTCCGACCTGTACAGTACAACGTCCGGCGCATATCCCGAGTCCGTGTCCGTGTCCGTGTCCATGTAGTGTCGACACGAACACCCTCGCCGGTTCTGGCGAGTCCAGGTAACACAGCTCACGACTCCGCTTCTCCAGTGCTTGCTCGCCTTTTTCTGCTCTAACAATTGAATGGTTGACGATTATCGAACTGCTCCTCGATAAAAAATCAATAACATATGGTATGATCTATGGAATTGAGTAACTTGGGAATTCTCCTCTCTCACAAGGTTTTCTCTCTAGAAAATTAGAAACATTGAAATCATCCTAGACTGACTATAATCCCATGTTTATAGCCAATATAATCAATGTAAAATTGTATTTAAGAGAGTTACCAAAAATATGTTCATCGGGTTCGATCGATCAAGCCTTTGATCGAAACCTACTGGACGCCCCTCGACCGACCAATACTTCGATCGATGCTTACTGGACTTGAAATATTTTTCCAGTTAAAAACCAGATTGATCAACCATTCAATGGCTACTGAAAGCTGCTCGATTGATTGACCATTTGATAGACGCACCCTGTTATCCAATTTAAAATCCAGTTTTGAGAAATATATAAAACCTTAACTTTGGAAAGCCATATTTTAAAAACATATTTAAGATAAATTTATGAGCCCAACCAAGATCAAACTACGCCAATTTACGTCTTTCTAATGTCAATTTACCCATGCTCTAGATATGTTATTGAGGATGTGAATTTCACGCAGTGATCTTCGCAATTATGTGCCTGCCTTGTCTTCAAAGGAAACACTCGACCGACACAAAAAACTTTGACACATTACAATACAAGTTTTGAGAAGGAATCTATACCTAACAAATCTTATAGAGATTCCACAAATATTCTACCCTCGTTGGATTTTTTTCTCAGATTTGGGATCAATTCATTATTGATTGTAAGATCATAAGATCATAGGACCTGAACTAGGATTTTAACAAAGCAAAACTCATGCAAGTGAAGGAAAAATGTCTTTTCATAAAGAAAATACACTAGTGTTGAACCAAAACTGTGAATCAGATATTCAAGGCTTAAGGATGAGCATAAGAAGCAACCAAGAAGGTCACAAAATATGTCAATCAAGTGCTACTGATGAATTAGGCATGTTGTATTTGAATAAGAAAATAAAAGTTGGTACTTCTCTTGTGTGCATCAGAGAAAATGAAAACATTAATACAAAAAAAAATCAGTATTCCTAGCATAAGTATAAACATATCTGCAACACTGGGATGACAACTAAACAAGTTACAGCATAATTGACCTCACTGACATCTATTGATGATGGGAAGAGATCTATATATATGAGATATGTGAAATAGAAACAGAAAATCTAGTTGCAGTTGCATGTAATCAAATTTCACCACTATATTACAAATGAAGAGTGAAAAATAAAAGATATCTGAAAAGGAACTATGAAAGAGACATGTCAAGGAGAGCAAGTAAACAACTTACATGGAATAGAATATCAAATGTGCAGGTATTCATTCATTAAACTCTTTATGCTCATGATTTTCCCTTTCCCAAGGCCCCTTCGCGCTGGTTCCGGAAGTGACTGAGAAGTTGTTGTGCCTGGAAGACAAAAAGATATCATCTTCATTTTCCAACACCTCTATCATTTCCACTGATGCACACAAGAAGGTTTATTTTAATATTGAACCAGTTTGTAAAAGTAGAGGTCGCTACCAATTTTCTCTGCAGTAAAAATCCCTTACTGCCCTAATATTCAAACTTCCAATGACAGTGTCACATAAATTATAAAATGCTTCCTCCATGGTCCTATACAATTTGCTGATTCTAATGCTAATTATACACACAGACACGTGTTTACAAAAAAAGTACAGCACTTGTTCAGATTAAAAATAATAATAATTAAGCACATCCCATCATTAGTGCATAGGGCACTTCTAATTTTGCCATGTCATGCTTTTGTCTTTTCCTGGTAGACAGTAACAGCAGCAAATTCAATACCATGTTTTGGTACACTTTGAAACATCAAGAAAGGACATCACTCCCCCCACCTTCCGCACAAAAAATGAATAGAATAAAACAATAAAATCACCTTCTCTTTTGCTCTTGGTGTGCCACACTGAGATAATGCAACGAGAGGTGGAACAGCTCCTTCTTGCAACACCAGACGACAAAACTTGGGATTGTTAATGCACAGTTGCAACAGTATGGAAGCAGCATTTTCCTTTCCTCGCTGAGATCCCGTGTCAACAACCTCAACCAGTAATGGTATGCCCCCTGCACGTGCAATTGCCAAGCATCCCTCTGCAACTGTAGACAGATTTGCAAGAAGAGCAACAGCCTTGTCAACCATTTCTGTTGCAGGGTCCATCAACTCAACCAGGTACTTAATAGCTCCTGCTTGAATTATACGAGCCTTATTCTCGTGATAGATCGATAGGGTAAATAAGGCAGTTGCAGCATCTTTCTT
The DNA here is from genome assembly GCA_025631255.1 of Cornus kousa. Classification (NCBI taxonomy): domain Eukaryota; kingdom Viridiplantae; phylum Streptophyta; class Magnoliopsida; order Cornales; family Cornaceae; genus Cornus; species Cornus kousa. The sequence goes on along the minus strand of JAOTQH010000007.1, from coordinate 1,584,385 downwards.
CCCTCTGAGAGTACCCGACCCTAGCAGATCAACCAATGCTTTAACTGCACTAGAGCGCCCAATTTTTATTCTGTATTCTTCCAAAATAGAAAGGCTGAACAAAGCCGCTGCAGCATTCTCTTTGGCTCCTGCATTTCCCGTTTTCAAAACATGGATTAGTGGTTCTATTGCTCCCGCTTCCGCAATCATGGCCTTAATGTTTTCATTAATTGATAGGTTCAGAAGGGCAGTAACAGCATGCTCTTGAGTTAGCTTCACTTCTGAATATAACAGAGAAAGCAACGGTGCAATAGCCCCACAACGGCCTATAATAGCACGATTCTCCATGTTATGCTTTGCAAGAAACCGCAATTCTGCTGCAGCGGAAGTTTGATCTTCGTTTGAATGGCTCTTTAGATCTTCAACCAGTTTCTCAACATGAGAAGTTGCAGTTACATCATCACATCCCGGCTCAGCATATGGAAAGGTGAGTGTTCTTGGGTAATTACGGTTTCCATTGCCAGCCATTTCAGACATTGTCTTGGAGCTATAATATTGTTTTCCTGATAACCAGGGAGAGAATCCTGAATTTTTATTTGAAGGAGAAGAATTGGGAAACTCGGATACCATTTCTCCTGACAACTCACTCATATTTTCATGCCTACCGGACATCCTTGACACCTCAATCGATCCTGTAGGAATATAATCAATGCTTGACATTAAACTCGAGGTTGATTCACTCCTACTGTGAATGTATGACTGTTCGGGGGACGAGTGGCCAAACTTTTCATTTTCCTTAATCTGGAACCCATTAGATTCTTGCTCACTAAAATTATTCTGTTTCTGATATCCATGTCCATCATCAACGGAGGATCTTGATGCAGAATCGTTACTGTGTGACGAACAACGGAAACTGTCCAAACGAATAAGATCCTGAGCAGATACATCTTCAGATCTGGATGGGGCTGAGATATTATTAGTGCACACAGAGGCGTTGGGGAGTTTTATATTGTTTTCCTCACACCAATTTTCTATCAGAGCTTTGACAGTATAATTGGGAATGAAGTTTGTGTGTGAGAGTGTTTGACGGGTTTTCGGGCAATTAGTCAACCCATGATCCAGCCATTTTTGGATGAACGCCCTTTCATAGGTTTGGCCAGAAGCCACAATCACCGGATCCATCATAAGCCCTAATGACAAAGGGCAGCGGAAGTGTAAAGGGATCTGGACACCATTTATGGCCTTAAAGTTCTCGAGTTTAGTCATGCAATCACGAATATGGGAAATAAGGTCAACAATTTGGTTAATTTGATTTAAATCCCCTTTCTTTTTATTGACTTGGGCTTTCAATCTCTCCTTCTCCAAGGCCAAGCTCTCTTTCAACAGTTCCTGGCTTGATGTCAAACTAAGTGACTCAATAATTCTTATTAGATGTCCAGATGGTGGAATGATTCCTTCTCTTATACTTTTCAATGCCTCTTCTATGGGCTCTGATATTCTTTCCAGCTCCAAACATTGCAGTTCTTGCATACAGTGCTGAAACAGATTATGAAAAATTATTCTTGCACATGGCCCGGTCAGCCAGCCAATGAAGAAAGTGATGTCTATATAAAAGCAGCAAAAATGACAAATCAAAAGAGAAAGGGAAAAGAACAAAAGAATAAAGAAATGGATAAACAGTTAAGAATGAGACATTGTCATAAAGAGCCATATGACAACAGATAAAACAAACGATGCAAAAAATGATCCAACTTTGTGCACACCTGAATACAAGTTAAACTTGAAGTAGGGGGTGATGATTGTAGCAGTCTACATAAAATACTACAAATCTCAAGTGAAGAGCTATGGATTTTCATCACCAATGGCTCACTTTGCATAACCTGCAGAAGTCAAATGGCAAATCAGAGAACAATGAACTAGTCTTCAAAATAATAACAATGCAAGATGTATAAAAGATCCAATGGCTCCCGGACAACCTTTCCACGAAGTACTTTGATTGCCACGAAGATATAGTAAAAGAAATGTAAAGTAAGGATTTTATAATAACTTGAGGCTACAATGATTGTTACACGATTCCAAGTTTTCTTTTATTTCAAAATTTTCAGTACTCAAATGGAGTTTGAGAGAATTCAAAGAAATTCATACACTCTGCCTCCTCAAACATTGATTGAAAAGAAAGTTTATAACTATTAGAATAATCAATTTCAGCAAATAAAAAGAGCTTCAGGGAAGAAATAAAATTATATATATATATATATGGAAGTCCAGAATACAAATACATTTGACCAAAGAATAAAAATGTTTCCCATCTATTTCAGCATAGCTTTCCTTGTATGAAACGATCTAGAAGGTACTCACGCTGCAAATCTTGCTCATCTTGGGACACCAATTCTCTATGAACTCCCTAGCCTCATTAACAGCTATATCTAGCTCTTCACACTCTTTACAAAGGACTTCATCTGAGGGTAGTTTATAATCAACAACATTATCAAGCACGAGCTTCAACTGCTTTAACAAACTGGCGATATTTCTGCAACTCTTCTGAGTAGGCATACTCTTCAATGTCTGGCATGAGATTAGATGAATGAATCGAGAAATGCTGTTTATAAGACATCTTACAGATTTTGCATCCATCTGACCTGCTTAAGTTAAACAAATCACGATGTTAATTACATAAAAGACAAAGGAATAAAAAGTGAGATTAAATGATAATGTTGTGCTTTACTGGAAAATCCTAACAAGAACAGCTTAACACAAAAGAATGGCCTTGAAATCACTAGCCTATCATGATAACAATCACAGGTGCTTTATGGTTATACAGCACCCTAGTTATATCGCAACCAAATTGCAGAAAGATCAAAAGTATTTATAGTATAATATCATTATTTATTTTCTATATTCCATTTCTTCTTTTGGAAGGGTAAATCAAAAGGTTAAACTGATTGACTAGTGGCTCCAGTTATGAACAGTGTGCAAGGAACAGACCAGGTGTGCTTTTGAGTGGAAGGAGATTCTAGTTCTTAAGCTCAAGCATGTTCTCAATGCCAGGGTCCCCTCACATATCAAATAATTTTAATATTCTAAAACGTGAAGTACTATAATATAAGATAAATTAAATATTATTTTACATTACTCATGTGCCATAATTCAAAGCTTGCAAAAAGGACATATCCCGAATGCGCCCAATAATTTTATAAAAGGGAGGCTTACTGAACTAAATGTTGAATGGACTGTAAACCACCTTGATTTAAGATGTTAAATCTATATGAAAAGGAGAGAGGCGAGAGGGAAATGACAAAACAATCAGCATCTTAAAATAATGCAGGAAATGCAGAAGAGCCAGCAGAGGCACAATGACTCTGCATATAGCCAGCAGGCGCCAAGTCAACAGAAAACGCAAGGATTGCTCATTTCCTATAGGATTGCTCTACTTGGTAACAGCTTTACCCAGGACAAAAGATATTCAACTCCAATCATGAAGCAAGACCCTCAGGTCATCCAATGAGCTGGAAGCACAGCGGTCTGCAATCTGAAGCAGCTAACTTATACCAATATTCCCATTACTACTAACTTAGGTAGTCATCTGAGACTCATAATGCTTGATTTTAAGTGGTAACAAACACATGGGGAAGCAAAATTCTGTTTAGCAGCCTATATAACACACATGTAACTCCAGTTTCCTCTTAATTCTTTATATTATATAGCAGCATTGCTTAGAAACACATTTAATATGTCAGAATAAGTGAGAATACGTAGATACTTCCACAAAGCTTGTTGAGAAAAAATAAATAAATAAATAAAAATAAAAAAATAAAAATCTATGAACTGAAACAACCCGAACTAGTAAAACCCCGAATATGGGCATTTTGACAAAATAAGAGTTATTCTTTGTTATTTCTAAATATTTTCCATGAACAACATATTTCAATGGATTATAAGAAAT